>QRDG01001545.1:0-184013 GCA_012064385.1 Puccinellia tenuiflora | reverse complement strand
ATATTAAAACGTTCAGTTTCCATGAAAGATTTAATGCAGTCATACTCATAATTTATACCTGATTCTTTACCTTTGTCGATCTCCCAATCTTCCGCATTGCGATAAATCCTTTCAATTAAATCCCATTTAGCATTAACTTCTTTGTTTGTAAAGGATCCAAGAGAAGAGGCATCAAGCATATCCTTATCATTGCGAGGCAGCCTCGCATAAAAATTGTTAACAATTATATCATTAGGAAGCTTATGATTGGGGCATTTAAGCATTAAAGATTTCAACCTCCCCCAAGCTTGAGCGATGCTTTCTCCTTCATGTGGCCAAAAGTTATAAATATAATTTCTATCTTGATGAATTTCATGAAGAGGATAAAATTTAGAATAAAAGAGAGACATAAGCTCTTTCTAATCCATCAAGTGAGAATTATCCAGAAGCATATACCAATCCATAGCTTTATCCTTTAGTGATATTGAGAATAATTTCCTCATGATTACCTCTTTTGACATGCCTGCAATCTTAAATAGCTCACACAGATCTTTAATATAAAACAAATGATACGCTGGATGGATGGTTCCATCCCCTGCGTAACGGTTACTCATAACATGATCAATAATTCCCATGGGTATTTTAAATGGATCAATTTCAGAGAGCGGAGGACTCTTATCCACCACAGGTGCGGTGGCAGAGTCACTCCCAAACAACATATTAAGTGAAGAGTGCTCCATAACGAAGCAAAGTAACAAGCAAAAATAAAAACAACACTTACAATAAAAGAGTTCCTTACCAATTCCACTTACCAATAGCGCTACACTCCCCGGCAACGGCGCCAGAAAAGAGTCTTGATGACCCACAAGTATAGGGGATCTATCGTAGTCCATTCGATAAGTAAGAGTGTCGAACCCAACGAGGAGCAGAAGGTGTTGACAAGT
Organism: Puccinellia tenuiflora; assembly: GCA_012064385.1. Taxonomy (NCBI): domain Eukaryota; kingdom Viridiplantae; phylum Streptophyta; class Magnoliopsida; order Poales; family Poaceae; genus Puccinellia; species Puccinellia tenuiflora. The sequence continues at coordinate 183,090 of QRDG01001545.1, read as the reverse complement.
GGTTTTCAGCAAGGTTTCACTGCAAGCACTAAAAGAGAAATGTTTTTGGATTTTTGATTTAATGAACAAATAAAGAACAAGTAAATAAAATAGTGCTACGATAATTGCAGCAAATAGCCCAATCCTTTTAAGCTCAAAGGACAGGCCGGTTGTGTTACTTATGAAGATTAAAACATTCTCGAGGACACATGGGAGTTTCTGCCTAGCCAGTTTCATTGCACGCCGGTGATTAACCTTCAATGTTTTGATAAAGTGCTATGTGGGTGGACCTATGCTAATGCACCGCCCTTACTTGGACAAATACATACTTGTGATTAAACACCTTACAAGCATCCGCAACTACAAGAAAGTAATTAAGATAAAAACCTAACTACAGCCTTAAACTCTGAGACCCTACACTCCCTAGTGCACTAGTTCACAAATTGGGGTTTATGTTTCTATCACTCCTGCAACCCTACCATAAGAAAACTAAATACACTATGCATTCCCCTAGGCCCTTTGAAAGGTGAAGTATCATGTAGTCGACGTTCACACGATACCACTAGAGGAATAACACCACAACATAAATCAAATCATTAAATATTACTCAACATTATGCAATTAGTAGCAACTAGGCTTTCCCCATGTCCTCAAGAACCTAACGAACTACTCACAAGACATCATATAGATCATGATCAGAGGTGATATGAATAAGGGCAACAATCTGATTGTAATGATAATTCACCGATAAAACTCTCAAACATCAACTACAAATGGTAATCAATGCCCGGGATACGATTCCGATGAACTAATAGCAACACAATGATAATTGTTACAGTGAGATGAGATGGGATGACGGTGGTGACAATGGTGCTGATGGTGGAGATGATGTTGATGATGATCCCGATGATGCTTGGCGTGATGGTGATGACGATGGCGGTGATTCCCCCCTCTAGGAAGGAAATTCCCCGGCAGATTTCTCCCTGCCGGAGCCCTTCTTCTCTCTGTCTGGTTTCCGCCTCGTGGAGGCGGCGGAAAAATTCCTCGTCGATGCCCCCGATGTTTTTAGGTCAGGGGTGAGTAATACGCCGAAGGGGAGCCGGAGGGGGGCCACAGGGGCCAAGGGTGGGCCCCTGCCGTGGCCAAGGGTGGGCCCGCGGGTGCAGGCAGCCCCTGCCCCCTGGAGCTCCACTTCGTGCCCCTTTCGGCTTCGTGACTTATTCTTCAAAATATTGACTTCATAATTTCTCTGGAATTTTCCGAGCTTCCTACGTCAGGTATCTTGACAGGTACTTTTTCAGCTGATTTCCGGCTCCAGTAGATCCATCCCCAATAATTGCCAAACATGCAAAATAAGACAAAATAACATAAGTATTGCATCATAATATGAAATATATCAATGAATGAACATAAATTATGATGTAAAATAGTGATGCAAAATGGATGTATCACACCTCCTCGGGTAGTCTTGTACTTTCTTCTTAATCAACTTGATCAGAATTTTGTTTCTTGACTCGGCTTGTCCATTAGCTTGAGCATAATACGGAGATGAGTTGAGCATCTTGATCCTGAGTGATTTGGCAAACTGTATCACCTCCTTAGCCATGAAGGAAGTACCTTGATCGGTAGTAAGAGTCTGTGGGATACCGAATCGGTGAACAATATGCTCTATGATAAATTGAATTATCTCCTTGTGGGTCATATTTCTGAGAGGTACTGCTTCAGACCACTTGGTAAAATAATTAGTAGCAACCAACATGAACCGATGCCCTTTGGATGAAGCTGGGTTGATCATACCAATGAAATCCAGTGCCCATCCTCGAAAAGGCCACGGCTTTATTATAGGATTAAGAAGTGAAGCCGGCGCCACCTGAACATCTCCGAACTTCTGGCACACTTCGCACCCTTTATAGTATCTGAAGCAGTCATTAATCATCGTCGGCCAATAGAATCCGGCTCGTCTGAGCATCCACTTCATTTTGTGAGCCGACTGATGTGTCCCGCATAACCCGTCATGTACATTTCCCATGGCGACTTGAGATTGATCTTCATCCAAGCACTTCAGAAGAATACCTTCAGCTGTTCGGCGAAACAACTCGTTGTTGACCAAGGTATATTTAAAGGCAAGTCGCCGAACAGTCCTATCCGTTTTCTGACTTGGATTCCGCAAGTAGTCAACAATAGGTGTTCTCCAATCAGCTGGCCGGTTCCCACTAGGTTCCTCCGGAACTGACTTAGACAACCGGCTTCTCCTCCGGTTTCAACATTATTGACAACAGCTAGCACCGACTTCTTCGCTGTGAAAAATACTCCTCTAGTGACATGATAGCCTGATGCCTGCTGTGCCAACTCGTTGGCAAGCCAGTTGTCCTGCCTGGACACATGAGATATAGAAAAGTAATCCAGAGCCGATATGATGTCTAGGCATCTGTCAAGGTATATGTTGAGTGACCCATTGTTGCACTGAAAGATCTTGGCCACTTGCTGGATGATAAGCAGTGAATCACCATATGCCTTAACATGAGTTACCCCTGCGTCCATTAAAATTTCCAATCCAAATAGAAGAGCTTCCTATTCGGCTTCATTGTTAGTGCAAAAATAATCAAGACGACAAGAGGCCTCAAAGATAGTACCATGGGGCGAAATATACACAATGCCGACTCCTTGCCTACTGCTGCAAACTGAGCCGTCAAAATAAAGCTTCCACAGTACATCCGACACGACATTCAAGTCGGCTTCTTGCTCCAGGTCAATCCGATGTTTGACGATGAAGTCAGCTACAATCTGGCCTTTCATAGATTTGAGAGCTTCATAGGCTAAATCATATTCAATCAACCCATACGCCCATTTGCCGATTCGTCCACTGAGAATCGGCCTATGTATCATGTGTTTGATGACATCGGTCTGACTAAGAACGTTGCACTCGCCAGATAAGAGGTAATGGCGAAATTTGGTGCAAGCAAAATAAAGAGACAAGCACAACCTCTCCACAAAGCCGTACCTCGACTCCGCATCTATCAGTCGTGGACTTAAGTATGTGATAACGTACTCTTGTCCTTCGGCTTCTTGAGTCAAGGCTGCTCCAATTACCTTTTCCTCGGTAGCAATGTAAAGTCGGAATGGTAGACCACGAGGCGGCTTCCTCAGAACTGGAGGTTTAGACAAGCAGGCTTTTATTCTATCAAATGCCTCTTGCTGCCTTGCCCCCCAGGTGAACTCGCCATCATTCTTGAGCCGAAGGATCTGTGTGAACGCATCAACTTTCCTAGACAAGTTAGTAATAAACCTTCTCAAATAATTTACCTTGCCTAGGAATTTCTGCATGTCCTTTTTGCAAGTCGGCGCCTGCACTTTCTGGATAGCTTCAATCTTTGTCGGGTCGATCTCTATGCTAGCTTCATGTATGATAAACCCAAGGAACTTCCCAGCCGACACGCCAAAGGCACAATTCAAAGGATTCATCTTGAGCCCGTACTTCCTCATTCTTTCAAACGCAAGTCATAAGTTGGCCAAATGATTTAACCCGCCGTCCGACTTGACAACTATGTCATCAATGTATACTTCCATTACAACAAAAAGATCATGAAATATTAAGTTCATCGCTCTCTGATATGTGGCACCAACATTCTTTAACCCAAAGGTCATTATTGTCCACTCAAACAAACCAACGAACCCGGGGCAAAGAAACGCTGTCTTAGCCGAGTCCTATTCGGCCATGAATATTTGATCGTACCCCGCGTTTCCATCTAAAAAGCTGATGACTTTGTGCCCTGAGGCATCATTGATAAGCATGTCGGCTATTGGTATAGGATATTCATCTTTGGGCGTAGCTCGATTTAGATCTCTGAAGTCTATACATGCCCTGATCTTACCGGATCCTTTCTTCTTGACTGGCACAATGTTGGAGATCCAATCAGCATATTTGCAAGGCCGGATAAAATTAGCTTTTAGAAGCCGACCAATCTCTTCTTTGATCCGGTCATATATTGACGGGTTAAATTTGCGAGCCGGCTGCTTATGTGGTCTGAAGCCGGCTTTTATCGGTAACCGATGCTCAACGAGCTCTCGGCTTAACCCGGGCATTTCATGGTATTCCCAAGCAAAGCAATTGCTGCTGTATTAAAATAAGTTGGGTGGTGCCCCAAGCGAAGGCGGAATTGCAGCTAGTAGCAGTTTTCCCTTGTTTAACGAACCGAGGTTTATCGAACTAGTAGGACTTTGAAATCAACAACGAGGTGAATGTTGAAGATCTCTGGCGCTTGACCTTCAACAGACGTGGACCTGGACACACTCAACCAAAATACTTTGCCCCCAACGGCGGAAAGGTTGTCAATCTTTCCGGTCTCACAGAAAACAAAGCGGTTAATTGTATGATGAAATAGATGAAATATGAAAAGTGACCAGAGGAGTAATGATTATTAAAAGAAAGTAAATGAGGTTGCAAACAATGTAAAAAGATGGACCGGGGGCCATGGGTTCACTAGTGGAGTCTCTCAAGTAAATAAAATATGCATGTGATGGGTGAACGAATTACAGCTAGGCAATTGATAAGATCATGACACAAACCCAATTTAGCTATGACAAAAAGGACATGATAATATTTATGGAGGTATCACGACAAGGAACAAAGACCGTTGAGTCCAACTGCGTCTTTGTCTAAAAAGTCCATCGTGGGATCGCTATCCAGCCTGTCACCCAACGGTATTAAGTTGCAAGCAACAGACAATTGCATTAAGTAAAGTGCATGAAGTAAGCAATACTAATATCAAAAGAGACATTAACACCGCTGTTTTACCCTTAGTAGCAACATCACACCCTCGCCCTTGGACGTTTCTGTCACTCGTGCCCAGGAACAAAAGGGGGCATGAACCCACTATCTAGCATAAATACCCTCTCTTGGAGATACACACAATCACTTGGCCAAAGTAACTACGCGCATTGGAGAGCATGCAAGAACATAAATTACTCATATAAGAATCATGCACAATCTGAACATAACTTCATAATCCATCGGATCCCAGCAAACACATCACATAGCATTACAATAATCGATCTTTATCCTGTTAGGCAGCTCACAAGATCATAAGACATGAAGCACAAGATAGAGAGACTACCAACTAGCTACTGCCATGGACCCGTAGTCCAAGGTGAGACTACTCACAAATCATCCCGGAGGAAGGCATGATGATGAAGAGCCCTCCAGGATCGATCTCCCCTCCGGCAGAGTGCCGGGATCAGCTTCAGATTGGACCCCGAACTGGGGTTTTTCGGTGACGGCGCGTCAGGGTCGAGTTTCTAGAAAATAATGGCCGCCTCGACATTTTTAGGGTAAAAGCCAATTTATATGTGTCGGAGGGGGCTGAGGTGAGGTCCCACGGGCAGGGGCGGGCCCCACCCACGGGTGACCCCCAGGCCACGGCAGGGGGCGCCTCTGCCCTGTGGGCCTCCCCTCCGGCTCTCCTTCGGACTGGTACTTCATCATGGCAAATAAAAATTCCCTGTAAATTTTCGTCCAGTTCCGAGAATATTTCCAGAAGTAAATTTCTGAAACAAAAAGACAGTAAAACAGGGAACTGGCACTTGGCATCTTGTCAATAGGTTAGTCCGACAAAATGCATTAAAATGATATAAATGACAGTAAAAACATGTGACAATATCACAAAACTAGCATGGATCACTCAAAAATTATAGATACGTTTGAGACGTATCAGCAATCCACATATTCCTTTACTAGCACGATTAATTCAGATTTGTAATCGGCTTCTAAATTCTTGCTTACAAATGTCGGCCTAGGAACAGTGCCATCCCCAATGTCTACCTCTTCAAGCGGGTCGGCTGACGTAAAACCTTTCCCCAACTTGTCCATGTTGTCTGGTTCTTCAATTACTTCACACATATCGTCGCTCTCGGCCCGATACTTATCCAGACGCTTTTGCAACCATTCATCATTGGGATTCATTTACTTGAGCCGCAGCCGATTACCACCAATCGGCTTTAGAGATACTGGCACGAATCCGTCCCTGGTTGCACTCAGGAAATCGAACCCGGATAAATCACGCCCCGAAAGACATGTAGCCTTTGAGTGTTGCCAATCAACAATAGACTCGGCTAAAGCAATACATGCCGAATTGTCAGCATGAATGACCTCGATCTCGTCGTCGATCCACTGTACGAGCTGCTTGTGCATGGTGGATGGCACACACTGATTCGCATGGAGCCAATCCCGTCCAAGTAGCACATTGTAGTTCCCTTGCACCTCAGCAACAAAGAATGCAGTAGCCAAAGTTTTGCTTCCCACTGTGAGCTCCAAACTGATAACTCCTTTGGCCTCTATTCCTTCTCCTCCTTCGAACCCGTTCAGTACCATGTTCGTCTTCATTAGATCATTATCCTCTAGCTGTAACTTCTTGAAGACGGAATACGGCATCAGGTTTACCACAGCAACTCCATCAACCATCATCCTGGTAACCGGCTTCCCATTGATATGCCCTCTGACGTATAAAGGTTTAAGGTGCTTAACCGGTCCCTCAGGTTTCTCAAAGATGGCATTCTTGGGTCCAAAGTTGAGCTGCGCTACTTCGTCTTCTTCTCCTACAGCATGGAATTCAGCAGGCAAATAATATACCATGTTAATGTCCATACCTACCCTAGTCGGTGTACTCTCATAGTCCAGCAAATCTCCATTTGTCGGATTTTCCGACTCGTTTATTGCCGACTCCAATGTTTCTGACTCATCTCCTGCCAGCTCCTTGCTCGCTGAATTCTCTGCCGAATCCCCATTTGCTGACTCGTTATCGACTCGCCCCTTGCCGGCTTGTCCCCTGGTTACAAGTCCGCTGCTTCCACCTCATCTGCCCATGATGAATAAGTAATGGACGGTACGGAAACCGGCTCCGTCCCGTCACTAACAGCAGGACTCGGTGCAATCATCAAGGGAGTCATCGCAGGAGTCAGCTTTGGTACCCATACTTGAGCCGACACCATTGGTCTTTCAGCGTTGAAGTTGGCATCTCTAGCTTGCACAACTTCTTTTTCTGCTTTTTCCCGGTTCCTCGCCTTCTGCAACTTCCGCCTTTGCGTCTTCGTTATGCCTGGCGGGCACCACTTTGGCTGAGTATACTTTGAGTCCCGGGGTTTGGTCGCTACAGCTTGGCTGGATCCGGCTTCATGGTCACTGGATATCACCTTGGACACGATAGCACGTATCGGCTCATCATTTGCCGACCCGATGGCCGGGTCCTTCAGTTTCAACACATGTGTTCCAATGACCAATGAGTTGTTTGGGACCAACCCACCTCCTAGGTCAGCTGCTTTAGCTCCTTACGCCATGACTCGCCAATATGAGGAGTCACCAGGATACACAAGTCGGCTCTGCATAGTTTGCCGAGTTACCTGACGCTTGGACTCTCCAGCCGACTTCTGATATTGGCAACTTCCTTCGACAGATGGTGACCTAGGCTGCTTCCCATGTCGTTGGTCCAACTTTAACCCGACATGGCGTACGTACTTGTCCAGTAGCATGTTAAAAGTCGGCTTGATCCTATTCGGCTTGTACTCAACCTGATTTGTTTTCCACTTGCCGACTTCCGGGTTCTTGGGCTTCATGAACCTGGGTGGTGATTCTCCTGCTCATGGTTGTTGCCCCCCGAGTGCGGAGTTCTTGATGGTGATCTTGATAACCTCCTGTCCATCGGGTTGCTAGCTTAGTTGGACTTGCCTCCTCGTTTCCTTGCTGTCGGCTTCTTTTCTAGACTCACCAATAACCACATTAGACTTGTTAGCGCCTTCGGATGCCTCTGGCCGAAGAAGAACTTTCTTTCCCTCCAAATCTAGCACGTTCATTGGGAACGGCTGTGTGTCAATGGCCATGCCGGCAAAGCTCAATCGTCCATCATTGAGGGCCGATTGAATCTGTCGACGAAAGACATTGCAATCATTAGTAGCGTGAGAGAAAGAATTGTGATACTTGCAATAAGCACGTCGCCTTAACTCATCGGGTGAAGGTATAACATGGTTAATTCGTGCCACTTTGTCTTTTAACAAGGCATCAAATATCTTATCACATTTTCCTATGTCAAAGCTACATTTTACCTCATCATCCCGATTTTTATGAATCGGCTTTAAGTCATCACACATATAGGGTTTAGCTTTACTAGGCCAAACGAACTCGGCTGCGTAAACATCGGCTTCATCACCGGAGTCGGCATCGTGTTCAATAGTGTTAAGCCGACTGATGCTCATCCGATGTGAATCTTTCGACTCGTTAACTTGGCTTTCATGAGCCAGAGCCCTCTCCTGAACTTGTCCGACAGAGGAGAACTCGTGTCCTTCCAGCTTCTCCTTTACATAAGACCTTAACCCGTTGAAGACTAAGTCGGCCATATCTGTTTCAGTTATCGCCAAACTATAACACCGGTTTCTTGTGTTTCTAAATCTCTTGATATAATCGGATACCGATTTATCATGTCTTTGCCTAACCGATGTAAGATGGGACAACTTTAACTCAATTTCTCCAGCAAAGAAGTGCTCATGAAACTTTTGCTCCAAATGAAACCAAGTGTGTATGGAGTTAGGAGCTAAAGCCGAAAACCAAGAAAACGCAACGCCAGTCAATGATAACGAGAACAAGTGAACTTTGATGTGATCATGATTAGCTTTGCCTACTTGATCCAAATATTGACTAATATTCTCCCATGTCGACTTGTTATCCACCCCATTAAATTTAGAAAACTCGGGAACTCTATAGCCAGGTGGATAGGGTTGTAGATCAAAATATTTTGGGTAGGGTTTAACGTAGGTTCTATGCTTGGGCATAACCCCGAATTTATCATGTACTAACTGGTCCAATTTCTTTCTGAACTCGACCACCAATTCGTCCATGTTGGCCGATTGAGATGGAATAGAAGGGGAATTGGCCATAGGGCCGGCTTGCATCCAAGGAGCCGAATCTGAATTCGGCATTGACCCGCGTCCCAGAAGTCGCACCACTGGTCTTGTCTGTCCTGTCGGGTAGTGTGAACTTTGGATCGGAGTCGGACAAAGCGGTGCATTAACAAGCCGGTTTTCCTTGTACGGGCTCATCGGTTGTGTGTCCGATGTCTGGCCTTGGACGGTGTTTTTCTTAGCCTTTTCATGTTCCAACATAAGATCATAAACATTGTTCGTACCTTGTGAAACATGAAACTGAACTTCGGCTAATTGCTCAGGAGAAAAGGTACTGTTACTTACAACGGGTTTGTCGGTGTTGATGCTCAGAGGTACATATTCCGGCTCCTTGACCGGCGCGGTTACGCCTTGCCGATCTAACTTGAAGCTGGCCAAGTACAACTCCTCGTCTTCCTGCTCCCGCTTGAGTTGCAGCACCTTGAACTCCTCGTTTCTCTTCTTCTTCCACTCATCCAGGCCTTGGCATTGTGCTTCCGACAAATCCTTGAGAGTAGGTTTAATGATGTTGTCGGTAGTGATGGCAGACAAATCTGTAGCCTTAGAACCGGTCATTGTTGCCCGATTTAGGTTAGAAATCGTCCCCAGCGGAGTCGCCAAAAAGTGTGTTGCGCTAAAAACGCGTCACACGAACACGTCCTCGTGTACCCATGGTGCCGGGGGAGATACTCCGCAACTCGCCCTGCGGGAGGCCGGCTTTCAGCGCGATACGCAAGACAGTAAGCCGGCGCTTTTGAAACCAGACGTCCCATTTCCTCGGGAGGCCCCGTCAGAGGAAGTCGGCGACGATTGGCTGAACTAAGACGGATTTGACCGCTCTTAGCTCGATTGTCGATACTCGATGAACTCATGCGATGTCGCCGAATAACGGAAGCATGAACAAGGGTTTGAGGGTAAAAAGTAGGGTTTGTATTGATTTTCGATTGTTTGCTTAATTTCAATCGGCCGTCACCTCTTACATATATAATGAGGCGGCTGGACTTCCCGTACAAGCATTGTACTTCTACAAGGATTACAATTCATGATATAAGTCGGTTTCTATCTCTAAACTAGGTAAAAGCCTTGGCCGGCTTCGTACTGGACCCGGACTTCAAGCGTCCATCTCCGGCTTCTTTTGGAAAGTCACCATTTGTCCTTCCGTGTTGACCTCAAACTCATCCCATCGTACGACATACGACTTTGGCTTTGGGCTTCGCAAGCATCAAACAACCTCATGTCTGGCTTCCCCGGCGCGGCTTCTGGAATCTTCAGGAAACTCGAGTCTAGCCTGCGCCGGGTTCTGGCTAAGCCGGGTTGGCTCCTGCCGGGCCATCACTCCAGGTCCTTTCCAAGTTGCCATCTCCTCCTGAGTGAGCTTGAACCTGTGACCTGCCAAAAACGGGTGCTAACAGGTATATAAATCTTGAACTTCTCAAATAGCTTTCCATGGAGTGCTGTTGGACCAAGTGTTGGTTTTTCTCTCAACCAATCCATTACTGCATCTGCCACCCACCTAGTCTTTGCTAGTTTTGTTTTGGCCTTTCCCCCTCCACCACCAGGTGGACAAGTGTGCACATGTGGGTACTTTTTATCTGAAATAAAATAAATAATGATGTCAAGTACAATTTGAAAACATTACACAATGAAATGAAAATAGAATGAATCAATAATGTGAAGGGAATACACAAACCTGAATCAGTTTGCTCCTTAACATCCGGGATGCATGCAACCTCCATCTACACCTATCATATGGGCAGTGGACTGTGAACCTTTTTGGCTCACTCTTCTCAACCACATATTCATTTTCACTCAGAATGCAATATGTAGTCACTGCATTCTGACAGTCCACCATCAATTGGAATACGGTGCCGACAGTAAGCTGCGGAGCTTCCCTGTTCCACTCAATTGTTGGCATGTCCTCACCATCGTATTCATCTTCAACTAAGCTGTCAATGTTCTTCTCCCTCTCTTCATCATCAGTGTCATCAAATCTAGCACAACTAACGGGCTCCTCCGGATATTCATCTTGCATAGCTTGTTTACTGACTATATCTACCAGTTCAGGGTACATCATCTCATTCTCATCATCAAGTCGAGGCACTTCCTCGTCAGGCTCTGCATCTTCTTCTACAGCGGGTGCAGAAGCGAGAGGAGAAGCGGCAACACTAGTGGCACCAGTAGTGGCAGCAGAAGCGGCAGCAGACATGTTGTGGCTTTCAGAACCACTAGGTCTACTTGGTCTCGACCTACAAGGAGTGCCGACGCTCTCGCTATTAGCACAGACAGATGAGGTCTGAACTCCCTTCCCCTTGTCCCGTTCTCTGCGTGGCTGAAGCACATTGATACGAATTTTACCGAACTTGCTGTCAGCATTCAAAGTAAAAAGCAATCCAAGATGCTCATCACAAGTTAGTGGGAGAAATGTTTGCTCGGTACTACCGAAATAGTACAGTTCAACAGCATCCGCATCGCTCCATGGATACTGTCTACGTAGTGCATCGCGAAAATCTTTGAACGAAATGCTTGTTTCCACCACCTTCGGATAGTAAAATCCACGAAAATCCAACATACTAGTTTCCATCCTAACTGCCAGCCGGAAAGCAAGCGCAGGATCAATCCTATCGATTGAAATAAGGGGTGCAGTTTGGCCGGGAACAAATCAGCAAAATTGGAACGATTAACGCTACTAACGGTCAAATACGCCCTAATTTACCAGTTTTCTCATCAATTCGAGGGGATACGATGCTTACCCAGGTGTAATCCATGAATTATCCGCCGCTGATTCGACCCAATCCTCTCCACGGTCGATGGGCCGAAGGGCGTCCTCCCCCGACATTGCTTCATAATCCCAGATGGGGAGGTGATGCCACAAGAGTGGTTTCAAAAGTTCCGAACATATCTATCGAATATAAACAAGGACAAGCTCTAACTCTAATCCTTAGTGGCTTCAAAATCATGTTCACATAAGGCCATAGCAAATAAGTAGTGCACATACATGTAGAAAATAGTTTTGTTGTGCGGACATAGAAAAATCAAAACATTAATTTTTTGTAATTGCGAGGAGAATGACACACTTGATCAAATGTGTAAACAATGTGATACAAAGTCTAAATTTCTTCCCTCCTTCGAATATAATCCAATTGTGTCTTCAATTCTTTAAAGAGGAAACATGTTCGATAAATTCATGTCTAGCGAGAAAAGGTCAAAGGTATTCCTGAACATTCTGCTTCTTACTTTTTTGGATACATGAAAATAAATAGATGAAGTGAATGCCAATAATGCCAAAACACAAAACACTGGAATCTTTTGGTTCTTTTGAAGTGTACGCAAATATTTTGACATGATTTTTCTGAAGACAAGGAAAATGAGTCTACATGTCACCTTTTTGCTTGAGTGGATGTACAATTCAAGGACCTAAGTTCAAGTCCATGTTAATACACACTACTATAGTCTTCTTCATAAATATCTTAAATATGTAATATTAAAATGGGTTTTCTATTTCTGTGTCCCTGGTTCCTTAGTACTACTTAGCCATGCCCACACTCTTAACTTTTGCTCACTTTTCCCCTCTTCCTTGTGTGAAACTCTCACAAATGGACAAACTGGACGTTTGCCGTTGATCAAGGAATTGATCGTTAACTCTGACGAGTGGGGCCGGCCAGACTGTGTAGGACGGTGGCGCTCTTGACCGTTGCGTCCTGACGAGTGGGGCCGCAAGGTGACACGTCGGAGCAGTTTGTCTGAGTAAAAAAAAACCCTGAAATAGATTGATCCCTCCTTTCATTATCCCTTTCATTAACATACCTCCACTCAACACCAAGCTGACTCTCTTCCTTCGAGTCTGCTCTAATGCACCATTTCATTTCGCTCCGTCCTGAAATAAGGCCCTCCTGAATTTTCTTCATTGTAGCCTTTGTCATATAGTCCTCACATGTGGAGTCACTTGACAAACACAATCTTGGTCGAACTAGCTGCAAGCCCGACTGCTAATGGAGGAATCTTACATGGTATCCTACTTGTTGGCCAGACTCTTCTTTCTTCAGATTTATTTTGGATATATGCTAGACCATTGTTGGATATGATAGTTGTTTTCTTATTTGATTATTTTTTCTCCGCATTTTCCATTTTCATATTTTTTAATATCTCATGGGCCAGGTCAAATATACTCTTACCCTCAACATGTTAGAGTTCCACAATCATGGAAGGTCCTTCCTTTTTTGTTTCCATGTTAATGGCACCTCTTGTATTGTTGTCAAATAACCTTTATGTTTGTCCTCTATGTAGGTTCTAGGGTTAGATTACCCGGAGTATTTGACTCCCTTGGATTTTTATTGTTCATAACCCTTTTTGTGGCTCGCAAGTGTAGGTCTCACAACAATATTTTTGTGCAAGTGCACGGTTTTCTTGGTTTGTCAATACGATACATTCAGCTGCCCCCCAGAAACCATTAATAGGCTTTTAGGAAGAAAAAAATGCTCCAACAGATGTCTTACCACTAAATGCTCCTAAAATGATTTTTTGGGCAACCCCAAATTTTGCCCCCAACTGCAAAATTTGGGGCAACCGACCCGTTGTTGAAAAACTAATTCTTCCCACCCTCCGCATGACCGCCACCTTGCCCCCTTCCCCATTTAGACCGCCATGGAAAGCACTGACCCCCCGACACCCTCGCCGCATCCACAAATCATTCCACTACTCTCGTTTCGGCCACCATGCCACCAAACGAAGGTTCTCGCCACCTGTCAGAGGGGATGCACTGGTCCAAGCCGTCGCGTCCAAGGGAAAGCCCGGCCCATGCCACGAGCCGACGTCGGCGCAAAGAGGTCACCGACTCTCGGTCGAAGAAGAAGGTAGCGGCACCGGCTAGTGTGGCTGCTCTGATGGAGTTTACCCCTCCCCCCTCTCTTGTCATCCCGCCGTCGTCGTCACAATATCCACTGATTTTCAAAAGTGGTCGGTGTGCTTTGACACATGTGGATTTGAAGTACAAATTTGCAAAGTCTTGTTTCAATATGTATGTAATTATGGTGAAGAAATAAGAAATGCGGTGTTGGGTGCCCTATTTTAGCGCATGTGCTATGAAAGAAAATTTTGGGTGTCCTATTTTAGGATGCATGTGGTACACTCGAACGATAGAAAAATTCCTGGTGATCTCTTATGGCTCAAAAATTTGGTGTCTAAAATACTTTTAACCTGGTGCTTTGTATCTTAAAAAAATGTGGCTAATTCTCAGTCGATTGAGAATTAATTTAATTCTTAGTTATATGATGTTATCAAATCTCAGTTGCAAGTTATAAATAACACGAATCATAAAAGCAAATTAAATCACCTGGAGCCATTTGCAACTAAAATATTGCAGTTACAAGTCAACTTTCCACTAATAGGTGCTGAGTCAAGTAGAATTACATTGTGGTTCGTACACCTATTAGTTGCAAATTGGCTTATAACTACGATATTTTAGTTGCAAATAGAGTTGTAATTACTCCGAACAGTTTAATTTACTCCGTTATTCGTATTAATTATGAATTGTAACTGAAATTTGATGACACCATATGACAAAAAATTAAATGAATTCTCATTCCACTGAAAATTAGCCACATCACTTATATAAAAAAAAAAGTTGCTACCGGCTGACGCCTGACGGTAGGACCGCGACGAGGAAGTAGCAGTCCAACAAAACTTGCGAAGTAAAGTAAAACCTAAATCGCAGAAGAGACGAAGACGAGGACGCGCTAATGGGCAACACCAGAAGCAGCGCCGGCTCCAATCCGCCACCGCCGCCGCCTCATCTTGACTGGCGGGGACATGGGGTGCCTCCGCCCTACTACCACCGGTACCCGCCTTGGCCCCCTGGTGCCGCCGCGCCGCCGCCGGTGCCGTTCCCTGCGCAGGTGGAGCGGCACAGGGCCGTGGCAGTGCACGCCGGCGTCAACGTCAAGGGGGATACCCTGCGGCTGGAGCGCGACGACGACGGCCGCCGCCTACTCGCTTTCTCCTTCGACGCCGACGCCCCCGGAAGGTCCCCCCTTGTTCATTCTTGGTTTGCTGATTTGATGGAGGTCTGAAATGTCCTTTGTGGACGCCGATCATTGGGCTCTTTATCCCGATAGATTAGTTTACTAATGTTGAATTGTGCCGGGGAACTCATCATGGACATAATTTTGTTGGAGCCTTGATACTTTTTGTGATGTGTTTCATGGTTCATTTGAACAAAACTGGGCCAGAGTGTGTCAGTTGTCTGAATTTAGGTCGCACTTATGTGTTCGTCTTGGTGAAGTATTGTGGATTACAGTACTGTATATTGCGCACACGGTTCGATGTTGAGTGGGAAAATGAATTTCGGAGGAAGTAGCCAAATCAGGTCTACGTATGGGATTTTGAGTTTAATTATATTCGTCTAGGTGGCTAAGTGAGAAAATCATGATACTTGAGGCTCAATGGAGCTTTAATGAACTTGGGGTGTGTACTTTCTTCCATAGTTTTACCATGGCAAAGTCGGTACTTAATGAGATTCTTGAAATGCCTGTCCGGTTCTTTCCCGTTTTGAGGTCAGGCTATCCAATTTTGTGTCCTTAATTTATTGCATGGTATTTCATCTCTTGTACCTGTCTAGAGCGTGCCCTACTTTTTAATCTTTTGGCAAGATTGGCACATAATTTTTAACTAATACTGATTCTTAACTTCTGACCCTGCAAACAGCATAACTGTTTACTTCTTTGCACAAGAAGATGATGGCTCTGTCCTGAAGCCTACAAAAGAAAATTTGCTCCAACCTGTGAGGGTAACTTTTAAGGAAGGTAAAGGTCAGGAGTTCAAGCAACCAAGTGGAACAGGAATCGACCTCTCAATGTTTGATGAATCTGAGCTCACTAAGGTTGGGGAGGATGGTATATTTCCTGTCGCATTCAAAGTGGAAGTGGATGTGTCAAGCAACCAAGAATTAGAAAGGGGACAGGACGCGGAAGACTCGAAGTCATTGGCTAAATTTGCTGTATTTGTGAAGAAAGACAACGCTGAATATGGGATTCAAGTTGTGCAGCAGATACTGTGGGTAAATGGAACTAGATATGTCTTGCAGGAGATATACGGTATTGGGAACAGGAGCACAGCTGACAAGAATGTTAATGAGGATGATTCTGGGAAAGAATGTGTGGTTTGTCTTACAGAACCAAGAGATACAACTGTTCTTCCATGCAGGCATATGGTAGGTTATCCTTTCCTACTAAAAGTTTTATAGATGAATAGATCAAGATATAAGGCTTATGGTTGTTCAAACTTGTTTTAGACGTAAAAAATGGGTAACCTAGGCCTCGCAAGATCAGTTACATTACCTCCGTCTTGAAATGTATGCCAACCTAGAAAGTGTGCTGTCCTAAAGTTCTAACTTTAACTGTGACTATATACAAAGTTGGATCGTCAAGTAGAAAATAATATATTAGATTTGTTAATTAATATGGTCATAATATAATATTTTATACTTTTCTTCTAACACATACGTATAAAAAGAAATTATCAAAGATATTTTCTGTAGGCCGTTTTACTATTGAAAACATCATCTATTTTAAACTGGTTTAGTATCATTTTTGTAGAGCTCTTGGTTATACGTCTTGGTTTTTTGAAAACTTGGCAGTCGAAGACGTATATCATATCTATATGAGTTAGTGGTGATGACTCTGGTGACATTTTAGGACAGGAAGGAAAATGCCCCCGTTATTGATAGAAAGGGAAGAGTTCAACATAATAATATGGCTAGTGGGCCGCACATTCATCATTCCATATTTCACATTATAAAGTACCCATAGTTGCTGTGCAGTGATCTCAGAAATTGGCTTAGCGGGCATTGGTGTAACTATTTGTTTCTTATCACAAAAGCTTACTCAGTCTCGCTGTTGAGCTTGTTATTTGTATTATCCTTTCCTGCTTTCTAATTTCTTCAATGCCTACTATTTTGGCAAATATTCATCTTGCGTTGCTTCCATTCTTTCCCAATAAGTGAACAGAAAAGGTTTTAGAGCACATCAAAGCCTGATTTGCAGTCAACCATAGACAGATGCACAACTATCTACCAAGATCACAAAGTGTGAATAGCACAAATTTATCGGTTTTGTATGTAACTCGAAACACTGGAAAATCTTCAAGATATGACCCATATGGGCATATGGCAGTGCAGCACGACACGGCATATCAACTGCAACCTGGTCACTAGTTTGGAACCAAGACACAAACCTTTTGCACATTGCATTGCATGCTCAACGTTTATACCTTTTTCCACACAATCCAACTAAATAATAGTTTAATGCTGGTTCATATATTTCTCAAAAGTGCAACTATTTTATGTTCGGAGGCAAATGAAAGTCAGCTTTTTTAGCTGTTTATTGAGTATTCCTCACTATTGGCAATTGAACATCTGTTCCAATGCAATTAAATGAGTAGACCTAGTATTCCTGGCCATTTATCCTTCTTATACTTCGGTGCCTAAAACTCAAGAACAGAATTCACCAGGGATTGTTAGGTATATTAATATGTATAATACTGGAGAAATACTATCTTATACCCATGAACTTTGTTGATCCTTTTTTTTTTTCAAGGAACCAGTGAAACTGAAAAATTATGTCTTTTGCTCATTTCGTAGTCTGAGAAATTATATGTCTTGTGCTCCTTTGCAGTGCCTGTGCATGGAGTGTGCTCAGCGTGTAAGGTTCCAGACGAACAAATGCCCCATATGCAGGCAACCTATTGAGCGCCTTCTTGAGATTGAGTTTGATAGCAAACCGACGACTGATCAAGGAGATCAATAGTAAAGAATCCTCAGGGAATTCCATTTAATTGGTAACGATTGTAATTGCCTGTATATATTGCGTGTTTAAATGATAAATGAATCTACAGTGCTTTTGGCGAAGGAAAAACAAACATGAAAGGTGATATTTTGTTTTTGATTACCTGGAATTCAGAAAGTGCAACAAGATCTCTTGTAGTCATGAGCTTTGAAACTTGACCATTTCAGTTGAAAGTCGTTTCTCTAGGAGTATAGTTCAAACCGTTTGAATAGTTAAGACAGAGGATTCCGTGTTCATTTGCAAAGTGTAACGTCTGTATCTGTTTGAGCATGTGCAGGTGTGCTGCGGTCTTAGTACAGTAGGAGCTGTGGTTGTCCGTTTGTTTTCTTCTCATTATGAAATCATCCTTAGGAAAGGTAGTAGGCTCTTAAATTGCCCAAATTAAAATTTATCGTAAAGAATTAACTTAAGAGTCTGGAACTCCAATGAGAGGCGCCAATTTTTTTTTCCTGCATGCAGAATGTTCCGTGAGGAGGAATATAATGGCCGGCGTTTAATTTTGCGCCGGTGCTAAGCCAAATACTAATATAGGATAGGAATTCAACAAAACGACTGGAAAATTAACCCTAGTGTCCTTGATATACCAAATACTAATATAGGATAGGAATTCAACAAAACGACTGGAAAATTAACCCTAGTGTCCTTGATATACGTGCCCTTAGACATAGACACTTTTGATTCATCGGAATGAAAGAGAATTATATATAGGTTTCATGAAACAAATCTCGTGAGATGAAGTTTTTGCTCTTAATACGCACACAAACTACTCTTTTGTTTTCGAATTATAAGATACTCTAGTTTTTTCTGAATTAAACATATATGGACGTGTTTTACTATGTCTGTTCACAGTTTCATATTGAAATATCCAAAACATATCGAGGAGACCTCTCTACTCTTATTATGAGCAGTATATATATTGCTTAACTAGCAAGGTGGACACCTGCATACAGCTCGTCCATTAACACGAACTTCCTTCCAGACCTTACAGGAATTGAACTCTGCAGAGTCGAAAATTTTGTACTCTAAATTCAAAATAGACCGCAAATTACGAGTGCATGATCATCTACACAATGAATTTTCTTGCCGCATATTTCATCATTTTGTTATTTTACGAAACGCGCACCAAATCTATTTTACAGTGAATACTAACATTTTGTCTTGGATCACGGGGAGAAAGCTAATAATATAACACTACAATCACGTTCTCTTCCACTGAGTGATTTATTCCATTTGCCTCTTATTCCCATGTTACTTTTTTAAACACTCCAAGTATCTACTAGTTGTCTACCCTTCCATCATATTTGTTGCCAATTAGAATTCGTTCAATTGAGTTGAAATGGAAACAATATATAAGAGGTCATACTGATGGCAGTGGTACGTATTAAAGTATAGGTTATGGTATTTCTACCATTCATTCGTTACTAAGTACTAGTGAAGCGAATCTTTGATCTTCATCAAAGTTAGCTGAAATTAGAGTATATATTTAATTCACAATTCTTAATTTGGAACCAAGACAACAACTAGTCCCTTCAAAGTTAGCGAACCGAGGGCATATGGCAGTGCAGCACGATACAACATATCAACTGCAAACTGGTCCCTAATTTGGAACCAAGACAAGAACCTTTTGCACATTGCATTGCATGCTTAACGTTTATACCTTTTTCCATACTATCCAACTAATAACAGTTCAATGCTGGTTCATATATTTCTCAAGAATGCAACTATTTTATGTGCGGGGGCAAATTAAAAAGAAGCTAGTCATACTTTTGAGCTGTTTATTGAGCATTCCTCACTTTTAGCAATTGAACATTCAAATCTGTGCAAAGAGAATTAAATGAGTACACCTAGTATTCCTGGCTTTATCCTTCTTATACCTCGGTGCCTAAAACTCAAGAGCAGAATTAACCATGGATTGTTAAGTAAGTGTGGAGTGCGCCGGTGCTTTTCGGGAAGTTAGTTTATATATATCCGTGAACTTTGTTGATCCATTTTTTTCAAGGAACCAGTGAAACCGAAAATTTATGCCTTGTGCTAATTTCGTAGTCTGAGAAATTATGTCTTGTGCTCTTTTGCAGTGCCTGTGCATGGAGTGTGCTCAGCGTGCAGGCAACCAATTGAGCGCCTTCTAGAGACTAGTTGACGTGCACGTGCAACGCACGTCTTAATTATCAATTCAAACCACAATGTAACATATCATTCTCCATCCTCCTTATACCATCCAGGCTATCTATTTTGAAGCTACACTATCACATATTTATTCTTCCTTTCTTTCTCTTGATCAAATACACCACTCAACTGTATTTTAAAACTATATATATCACCGTACAAAAAATCACTAAAATTTAAAGACATGGTTTAATTGCTCCTATTATGAAATAAAATAGACAATATTGTATTCTTACATAAAAGAGGACATTAGGTACGTACGAATTAAGCTTGGTCAACAATAAATTTCACTGAACTTGGCGAATCAAATGCACAGAATGGAAAGTGTTCGAGATCCTGGTTTTCTTCACCGCAAGCAGGCATCTAAGTAAAGCTTCCCCAAGCGAATTTCCATTACCTCCACAATGGTCGCACCAGGTTACTCACTAAACCCTCCACATAGTTAGAAGTAGCACGTTTTTCTGCATCGGGAAGAAATACTTTCAGTTTAGACTAATTATAAAAATATGGAACACTTATGCTTCAGAAGTAATTGATGCTATGCCTTATAAATAGTTTCACTATGCATACACGAACATCTAGCTAGGTATATGGCAGCCTAACACTCCATGTAAGTGAAATTTAACATACAACAAATTATCCATCGAGCAAGCTCCTCACATTCAACCTACCAGAAATAAAGGAAGAAGATCATTAACATATTTGCAAAGGAATCTAAAGGACATTTGAGTTTGAGTAGTATAAAAGGTGTGAGCAAAACGTGTTTATCTAACAAAAACAAAAATCAGCAAGACAGTAAGACAAAGAGACATATAAAGCCAAATCTTTGCCAAGCTGCAGCTGTGTCCTTGACCATTATGAAGAGAACACCTTTGTCGTCTACGAAAAACCAAGTCGGGCCTGCATATATATGTCGAATTGTCATAGACTCCAGAAACAAACAGACAAAATGAAAGATTTATTTTACCATTTTATTGTTAATGTGACATCTTCGTACATCTTTTCAAGGTCATCTAGGCATAGACATGAGAGAAGATAATCCCATACTAATTTATATTAAAGCATTGATTTATGCTTTGCTCAGTTTCAACAATACAGTCTGATTGAATCGCACATGGAAACACATAGAAGAATGCTAAGCTCTTACCTCATACTCTCGTCGACGCCTTTGTCATTTCCAAATCCTCCTCCAGCCTTCCATTGTCTTGTACTTCTGAAACCATCATACTGCGCATCGAAACACCAATTTATCATTAATTTCACGACTCACTAATTCTCTAAAATATGAACATATCACGAACTTACATCTAACCTAATAAATATCAGGTTCCTGCACTGGTGCAGTTGTTCTCTAACCTAACAGATCAGAACCATGTGTTTTGCAATGGAACAAACAGTGGCAGAAAAGGGAGATGATTACTACTTGTGAAGGTAACTACAGATAGAAGTAACAATAGTCATCCATTCATAAATAAGTAGAGCCAAAATATTTGGATAGCAAATCCCTATCAAAGCGCCAAACAACACCGCATAGCATAAGAAGACTGATTCAGGGCACAAGTCAGTATCACTTTAGGTGGTTCAGTTGTTACCCTTTTATTTTTCTCTAGCCTGAACTTATTCTGCTATCACTAATTATGTACCACCCAGGTAAACAATGAACAAAACAAGAATCAGTATGCATAGTGTTAGTGTGAATCACTCAGAATCAGATGATCTAGTAAAGTACAACAGTAAAGTACTACTAATCTACCCAAAATAAAAGATCCAAAAAGTTGTCCTAGTGTAAATGCTAAGTTTGATTGTCCTATGCTGATTACTGAATGCACAAAGCAATAGCATTATTAAGCATCAGACAGAATCTAGTGGATCAAATATGACTTCACACCATTAGACCATAGCACAAACATATAATTACAGACAATAACCACTGGATTTCACACAGGTAAACACAAGAACATCAGGGTTTCTCTTCAGTAAAAGTTATCAGCCGCATAGCAAGGAAATGTTTGCAGCCATCAGCATGCAGAATGTGTCAACCACATATTACAATAACATAACCCCAAGCTACACAGCCGGTGCCCAAGTTAAACCCTACGAAGCACCGATACGGCGAGACGGATACGGCGACACAGGTACGGCGATACGGGATACGGCAATTTCAGAAAACAATAATATGGCGATACGGCGAGCATATGTGTAAAAATAATAATAGGCCATGTAATAAAGACATAAAAATTCAGTGCATGAGATAGTCAGATGATGAGATGAAAATACTGCCCCATTTGTTGCCTTTTCCTGTCCTCAATGACTGAATGACTGGTACTTGCAAAATACATCATATGCTAGTATTAGAAATTGAGATAGACATAAAGCATAGAAAATTGAAAATAGTAAAGAAGTTGCCTGCCATGCCACTGCCTGCAGATGACATGTCGTCGGTATCTCACTCCTACAAATACCAACACAGCAGCAACATCAGCAGCCAAGCACACATCGTCATGCCAAATTGCCAAGCTGTCAAGCACATCAGAAAGGAGAAAGCAAGAAGCCAAGCAGATGTTACGCAGCAACCACAACAGCAAGCATGACGGAAGTAGAGGCAGCGCAGCAAGCCTGCAACCACAAAAGCAAGAACGACGGGAGGAGTTACCTTGCTAGCGAATCCGGCCAGGGAGCGGCGAATCCGGGCGGAGAATGGCTAATTCGGGCAGAGCAGGCGCGATTCCGGGCGGAGGCGGCGGTGCGTGATGCCTGATTCCGGGAGGCGGAGGCTCGATCCAGATCTGCAAGCAAAGCTGGATGGAGACAGCCTCGTACCTCAAATCCCAACGGCGGATGACTGCGGGAGCGGAGCGGAGATGACTGGAATGCGGTGTCCCGGCCAGAACATCAATGGCGACCTCGAAACGGGGCAACGGCGTGGGGAACATGAGCGTCATGCGCCGTCCGTTAGGAACGGCCGCGCCGCCCGGGAGCGGAAGATGCGCCGTCGCAGGGCAGACAGTGTCCTAGGAGTGGGTGGGGCGGGGGATCCACGACGCCGTCGCCGTGAAAGGATCGACGCGTCCGGGGTGAGGGGTGAGGGGAACAGGGGATCGACGTCGCGAGGGCTACGTCGTCGCCAGTGAGATGAGCATGTAGAAGGGCGTTGGTGGGGGGAGTCCTTGTCGGTGCTTCAGGGGAGGCCGCCGCTGCACACCGGTGGGATTGCGCTTGCAGGGCGCCAAGCCGCCGATGGATAAGATGCGATCGCGGGGAGAGTTTCCATGATTTAGGGACGCAGCATTTGCTATCGCGAGGGAAGCTGCCGTAGCGGCGCTTGGCAGATGATAGAACGTGGGAGGCAGAGTTTTCGTCTGCTCCCTCAATTTGCTAGGTGCACACATGGTGCGGGGTAGTTGGTATCTGGACGGTTAGATCTGAATTGCTAGGCCGGATCGTGAGGCTGTAATTAGTCCATATTCTCCTGTATAAGCTTGGCTGGGTGCACTTAGCAATGAATATGTTTGCTTGTTTAATAGTAGTAGAGATTGAATTTAATAGCAAACCCACGCCTCCTCAAGGAGATCAATAGTAAAGAATCCTCAGGGAATTCCATTTAGTTGGTAACAATTGTAATTGCCTGTATATATTTCGTGCTTTAATGATAAATGAAACTACAATGTTTTGGCAAAGGAAAAACAAAACATGAATAGTGGTATTTTGTTGATGATGACCTGGAATTCAGAAAGTGCAATAATATCTCTTTTTTTAGATAAAAGGCAAAATAATGACCAGCTTTGAATTAACAAAGCTCAAAGTTTTACACCGGCAATTACAGACGAAACAAGGTGTCGAGGAGAACCTCAAACAAAGCAGACCAAGGACAAGCTAAAAGAAAAAGGGGGCTACACTACGCCGAGCACCAAATCCTTGCGTTGAACAGCCAGCCAAAGGCAGGATCGGACCACCAGCCCAGACGCCACCACAGGTAGCACACAGCTTGACATCGGAGAGGAAAGCAGGAGACGAAAGACTAGAGCCTCCAGCAGACGTCGAGCACGAAGGAGAGGATGTCGAGCATCACAACGCCGAACAGAGACCACAACGGCGACATCGGCGAGCACAAAACCCTTGCGTAGAACGGCCAGCACCAGAGGGGCGGGATTGGATAACACCGACAGCGGCGAGCACCAAACCCTTGCGTAACGGCCAGCCACCAAAGGGGCGGGATCGGACCACCATGTCCGCATGTTGTGCCTCCACCAAGACACAGGAACAAGACAGCTTCACTTCAGATCATCGACTGAAAAAAGGCACCAACTTTACACTCAAACAACCATGGTGGAGCGAGGAGACCACTGCTCTGAGACGATGCCTCCAAGGAGGTCACGACGCGGAAGCGCCACCACCGTCAGGTCAAAGACCAGGGTTTTCACCCGGAGTATACTCGAGGGAGGTGGAGTGGAACCACAGCGTCGCCCCCAAGAGGGGAAGCGGTGCCCATGGGCGTCGCCGACACCGGCGTCAACGACGGTCTGAGCTTTCGCTCGGTCCGATCCCCACCTACCCATCGACAATGGTCACCGATGCCAACCCCCACCGCGAAGGGCAGGGGACACCATAGTTGCAACAGAGCCTCCAGACCAGCGTCTGGGCAAGGAACGGCGCCCTCGCCGAACCTCGCCAGGAACTCCAACCGCCGTCGTCCCTGTCGCCTACACGACCAAAGACCACGACCGACACCGCTGCCACGAGGCTTGCCGAAGAGCCACCGAGCGTCCACCATCCAGAGCCGCCGCTCCGGCCTCCAAACTGCCCCGAACCAGCAAGCCACACCAGCCACAGAAACCCGCCGGGAAACGGCGCCAGCCACCACACGGACCTCGAGCAACACCAAAAGAAACCACGACATGGCCTCCAGATCCCCTGATCTGGCAGAGCACACGCGCGTGCACCACACAACCAAGACCATGAGGAGCCTACAGCGAGACCTGGAGAGGAAAGAGGGCGCACCCGCCGGAGCACCGTGCCGACGTCGGGTGCCTGGGCCCCTGATCTGCTGCAGCTGGGTCACCACCCACTCCACCATGGCCAGGCCCAGTGGCTTAAGATTAGGGCGCCGTCTCCGTCCTGGAGGGAGGGAGGTTGAAGGAGCGCCGGAGCCGCCACACATGGCGAGGGCCATCACCACGAAGCTGCCGAGACGGGGGCGCCGGCCGCGGGAGCAAGCGCAGCGCTCGGAAGATCTCTTGTAGTGTTGAGCTTTGAAACTTGACCATTTTAGTTGAAACTCGTTTCTCTATGACTATAATTTCATCTTATACCTCTTAAATTGTACACATCATAGGCTTCCAATTGATAATGCAAATAAAAGTAGTTTGCATATCCTATGACTGAAGCATAGTCATCTATCTATGAACAACACTTATTTCTTGGGAAAAAAACACTCACCATAATCATGTCTATCTTCAGGTTAGTCTTATAGTACATAATCATAACCAAATAATCTTATCTTATAAACAAATAAGACACTCAGCGCATGAAAATTGCAGACAAAATAGAAAGTAATCGCACAATTTGCAGATTGTTCCTACCAAAAGAAAAAAGGATTTCACCTCTAAATTTAGTGGCCGGCGCTGTGAAGCCTTTCCAACGTGTGAAGGCCGCGGCCGCCGATCCGGTGGAAACGAGACCCGCCTCAGACCAATCATCGCCGGTGCACGCCGAGCTGGACCCTTTGCTCGAGCGCGCCTCAGACCAATCACGGCGCCTTGAGCTGGGCCGCCTGCGAGCACGCCGAGCTCGAGCGGCCTCCTCCGGCCACTTTGGCGACGGGATTCGAAGAAGGGGCGGGGAATATCAGGGCCGTCTGAACCTCGCGCCGACAGTAGGGATGAAGGGGAGGGGGGGTCCTCACAGCGGTGGAGAGAGGGTGCTGGCTGGCCTGAATGGGGAACTGCGGGGAGATAGGCGAGGGGGCACAGCACCTCGCGGGGGCGGTCGTGACAGAAGGAGGAAGGGGGCCTCCATGACCAGGGCGCGGCGGCTGGGGAAGGGCAGCCGCCATGGACCGGCCAGGGGAGGGTCTTCGTCTCGGCGTCAATGGGGATGAGGGGCGGTCGTCTTCTGTGAAGGAGAGGAGTTTTCTTTTTCTTAGTGAGAGAGAGAGAGTGGAGTGTTCGTCCCGGCTGTCCGATTTTTTAATTTTGTTTACATCGGGTATTATTTTTTGTTTAAAAAAATAATTCAGTTATATTAATGATTGATTTTGAATGATGAAATTAACACAGATCCCACGAAATATCATATATTATCAGAATATGACACGGTAAGTCTTTATTCATTCCATCAAATATTTGTAATTGAACAGGTCATCATGCGGTTTGTGGATGTTAAATTTCATGGAGTACTTTACGGGAGATATTTTGTCTGATATTCCCGAGCAGGTATATTTTGCTCGCAATTCCATGTAGATGTTGTATTATTATTTTTTGAAAAACTAACTCGGAAAACTATTTCATAGGTTCACATGAAAAATTTTAGGACAAAATTAGCTGTAATTTTGTTCGACTCGGAAATGAATGATGATGAGTTGAGAAACCGTAACTTGGAGTTTGAGGAAATTAACATAGATCCCACGGATTGTATGATTGTGGATCGTCCCCTCAAAAAATCCAAAACATCAGACTCATCATTCGAAGTTGAGCACGTGTCGCAATCATTGATCAACTCACCATCTGTCAGTCCAAGGAACACCAACTTGATAGAATCATTAGAATTTGAAGCTCTCTCACAATCATCGGTCCTTTCACCGTTTGTCAAACCAACAAACGATGACTTAATCGATGAACTTTGCTTATACATCAGCATGGTTGATGATGTCCCTTCCTTGGAGTAAGTCACCTTTTTCTTGAAGTTCATTTTGTGTCATGGATATGTCATTATAGTCATAAATTTCTCTCTTTCACAGGAGCGAATGGGTGATAAGCTCCAAGCCGTATCCTATTAGATTAAATTTAAGACAGATAAAGAACATCTTGAACATGGATGGATATATGGACGCAGATTGCTTCAACGTGGCTGTGCGGCTACTAGCGTGTCATGATATCAACCTTTTCCATGACATTCAAATTCACTATATGGATCTAAAATTTTGTGTAAATCAATGTTGTTACCTATCATATTTTATAATTACCTATCACATTTTTTCCTAATAATATTTGTTTAGATGATGTCTCACTGTGCACGAGACCCGAATGGTCGTGGAAGGATTGATTTTGGTCAGTTAGCACAGTTATTTCACAGCTGGCCTAATAGCAAGGAATATCATATATCGGAATGTGACAAGGTGAGGGTTTATTCCTTCGGTCTTGATACTGTTTATTTTGTATCAATCTGATTGATTTATTTCTATCTACCCTATCATTACAGATTTTGTTGCCTTATGATATTCTTGGCCTATTCATATTGTTTATCTTGGATCAAAAGAAAAAGAAAATCTATATTTTGGACCCGCTTCCGAGACCGAGTTGGGGGTTGCACATAATTAAAAATATGGAAATTTGCAATAAGATAAACCTTGCGCTTCAACGAATCAACCCCAAATGGAAAGACGACATTTCCAAATGGGAACGCAAAGTCCTTACTATTCCAACAAACTTGAACAGGTATGAAAATTTTCATCTATACAACCTTACTTGATTTGTTCAATGCTTAATGTGGCATTTCATATGTATGCAGTGCTATGTCTGGCTATTTGGTTTTCTATTTAATGCACTCTTGGAAAGATGAAGCATCAGTTTCCCCTATATCCATGGTGAATATTCTAAACCATCCTCATTATTTGCACACACATTAAACATCGAATTTATATGACAATGTTGTATAATGCAGGATGATTTTGAGTTGAGGAAGAGATTTTTGGTATATATTCTGAAGTATCAAGAGAACGAAGCGATAGACAATATTCCTCTTTTGGAGCGAGGAATTATTGATCGCATAAAGAGATGTACCATCATGAAATAATAAATAGTGGAGAAGGTTACTTCGAAATTGTTTTTCAACTATTTCTTCAAAAACTGGTTTTGAATTGTAATATTCATGCGAATAATAACTATTATTTTCAGCCTTGTGGATTTTAAATGATGCAACGTGTGTAGATTGTAACTGTATGTTATTCGCACATCCTTACATGATTTAGTCATGAAGTCTAACTAAATTAGAAAGAAAATTTATATTTAGTTACGTGCGTTGCACTTGCACGGCTACTAGTTTAGATAAAAGGCAAAATAATGACCAGCTTTGAATTAACAAAGCTCAAAGTTTTACACCTGCAATTACAGACGAAACAAGGTGTCGAGGAGAACCTCAAACAAAGCAGACCAAGGACAAGCTAAAAGAAAAAGGGGGCTACACTACGCCGAGCACCAAATCCTTGCGTTGAACAGCCAGCCAAAGGCAGGATCGGACCACCAGCGCAGACGCCACCACAGGTAGCACACAGCTTGACATCGGAGAGGAAAGCAGGAGACGAAAGACTAGAGCCTCCAGCAGACGTCGAGCACGAAGGAGAGGATGTCGAGCATCACAACGCCGAACAGAGACCACAACGACGACATCGGCGAGCACAAAACCCTTGCGTAGAACGGCCAGCACCAGAGGGGCGGGATTGGACAACACCGACAGCGGCGAGCACCAAACCCTTGCGTAACGGCCAGCCACCAAAGGGGCGGGATCAGACCACCATGTCCGCATGTTGTGCCTCCACCAAGACACAGGAACAAGACAACTTCACTTCAGATCATCGACTGAAAAAAGGCACCAACTTTACACTCAAACAACCATGGTGGAGCGAGGAGACCACTGCTCTGAGACGATGCCTCCAAGGAGGTCACGACGCGGAAGCGCTGCCACCGTCAGGTCAAAGACCAGGGTTTTCACCCGGAGTATACTCGAGGGAGGTGGGGTGGAACCACAGCGTCGCCCCCAAGAGGGGAAGCGGTGCCCATGGGCGTCGCCGACACCGGCGTCAACGACGGTGTGAGCTTTCGCTCGGTCCGATCCCCACCTACCCATCGACAATGGTCACCGATGCCAACCCCCACCGCGAAGGGCAGGGGACACCATAGTTGCAACAGAGCCTCCAGACCAGCGTCTGGGCAAGGAACGGCGCCCTCGCCGGACCTCGCCAGGAACTCCAACCGCCGTCGTCCCTGTCGCCTACACGACCAAAGACCACGACCGACACCGCCGCCACGAGGCTTTCCGAAGAGCCACCGAGCGTCCACCATCCAGAGCCGCCGCTCCGGCCTCCAAACTGCCCCGAACCAGCAAGCCACAGCAGCCACAGAAACCCGCCGGGAAACGGCGCCAGCCACCACACGGACCTCGAGCAACACCAAAAGAAACCACGACATGGCCTCCAGATCCCCTGATCTGGCAGAGCACACGCGCGTGCACCACACAACCAAGACCATGAGGAGCCTACAGCGAGACCTGGAGAGGAAAGAGGGCGCACCCGCCGGAGCACCGTGCCGACGCCGGGTGCCTGGGCCCCTGATCTGCTGCAGCTGGGTCACCACCCACTCCACCATGGCCAGGCCCAGTGGCTTAAGATTAGGGCGCCGTCTCCGTCCTGGAGGGAGGGAGGTCGAAGGAGCGCCGGAGCCGCCACACATGGCGAGGGCCATCACCACGAAGCTGCCGAGACGGGCGCGCCGGCCGCGGGAGCAAGCGCAGCGCTCGGAAGATCTCTTGTAGTGTTGAGCTTTGAAACTTGACCATTTTAGTTGAAACTCGTTTCTCTATGACTATAGTTCAAACCGTTTGAATAGTTAAGACACCGGATTCTGTTTTCATTTGCAAAGTGTAACCTGTAACGTCTGTATCTGTTTGAGCATGTGCAGGTGTGCTGCGGTCTTAGTACAGTAGGAGCTGTGGTTGTTCGTTCGTTTTCTTCTCATTATGAAATCATCCTTAGGGCAGGTAGTAGGCTCTTAAATTGCCAAAAATAAAATTTATCGTAGAGAATTAACTTAAGAGTCTGGAACTCCAATGAGAGGGGCCAAACTTTTTTTTCCCTCGCTGTTGCAAAACGTTCCGTGAGGAGGAAAATAAAAATGGGGTGCTCAGCGTCTAATTTTGCGCCGGCGCTAAGCTAAATCCTGGGATAGGATAGGAATTCAACAAAACGACTGAAAAATTAACCCTAGCGTCCCTGGTTAGCGTACTCCATATACGTGCCCTTAGACATAGAGCCTTTTGATTCATCGGAACGAGGGAGCATTGTATATAGAGTTCGTGAAACAAAACTAGCGAGATGAAGTTTTTGCTCTTATGACGTACGCACACAAACTACTCTTTTGGTTTCGAATTATAAGATACTCTAGTTTTTTCTGAATCACACATATATAGACGTGTTTTACTATGTCTGTTCACAGTTTCATACTGCAATATCCAAACATATTATACTGTAATTTGGAGGAGAACTCTCTACTCTTATTATGAGTAGTATATTGCTTAACTAGCAAGGTGGACGCCTGCAATATAGCTCGTCTGCTAACACGAACTTCAGTTCAGACCATACATGAATTGAACTCTACCGAGTCGAAAATTGTGTACTCTAAAATAAAAATAGACCGCAAATTATGATGATCATCTACACAATGATTTTCCATACCGCATATTCCGTCATTTTGTTATTTTACGAAACACACACCAAATCTAATTTCCTGCGAATCCCAACATTTTGTCTTGGATCATGGGGAGAAACCTAATAATACAACAATACAGGCACTTCCTGTTGCACTGAGTGATTTATTCCATTTGCCTCATATTCCCATGTTACTTATCCAAACATTCCAAGTATCGACTAGTTGTCCACCCTTCCATCTTATTTGTTGGCAACTAGAATTCGTTGAACTGAGGTGAAATGGAAACAATATATAAGAGGTCATACGATGGCAGTGGTACATATTAAAGTGTAGGTTATGGTATTTCTACCATTCATTCATTACTAAGTACTAGTGAAGCGAATCTTTGAACTTCATCACAGTTAGCTGAAACTAGAGTATATATTTAATTCACAATTCTTAACACTATGGAGAGTTTGTAGGTAGCTGTAATGTATTGGTATCGATCGAGTTTAAGCTTAAAAATGTACAGACTTATTTCCATAAATGAAGAGCTCAGGCAACCCACATAACCACAAAGTAGCACACACTCATTGGAAAAAGCAAATACTTTTGGCAATGAGAAAATCATGAACAAAATTTTCCATAGTTACGATGCTAACTGACTGCACATTATCCAACTGATCTTGTAGTCAGGGGCAGATCTAAATGGAGGGTCTAGGGTGCAGGACACTGGGTAAAAATTAATTTCTTTGTTAGATAGTTTTTTTTCACCATGTGTGTTACCCGTAAAACAAGTTATTTTACCACCATGCACCCCTCTCTTGAGGGCTCTAGCTCCGCCCCTGCTTGTAGTCACATGTGTATTTATTCGTTGTAATTCAGGATCAAAACTTCATACCTTTTAAGTGAAAATCACATTTAAGTTTGTTTGATGTGATGGTAGCGGAGGTAGAATCAAAATTTAGGTGTGGCAGAATGAACATGTACTACACAAAATTAACTAATCTATGGACAATTACACATAATACTATGCAAAATATACAAATTTAAGTGTGGTAGAAGCCAGAGCTTGCCGGACAGCTAGCTCCGCCACTGTGTGACGATAAGGACAATTAAGGAACCATGTCTACAACTCTATTGTAAACTACTTGAGTTACATTTACTTGACCATATATCTCTTCTAGTTAGGGCATGCATGTACAAACCCATGCGCAAGGATAGATTTCCTAAACGATCAGTAGTTAGTCCAAAAAATTGTGACATCTGCTTATAGCTGGCCAAACGGGCCGACCCTGCCCAGCACGGCACGACACGCGAGCGGCACGACCCGTTAGGCATGTTGGGTAATCGTGCCGTGCCGGCCCGGCCCACGGGCTCGAATTTCATCTACGGCACGGCCCGGCGGCACGAATGCAGCCCGTGAGCACGGTCGGGCCGTTTTCCAGCACGAACGAATCCAGCCGTTAGGCACGAACGGGCCATTTTCGGCACGTTTGCTGCGTGAGGCATGTTTTTTGATTTTTTGCTATAAATAGGGCTGTCCACCCCTCTCATTTCCCTCACACAAACATGGCTGAACAACCACCCAACCAAGGTCCTCCAAGGCGTCGAGCAAGGGTGTGGGAGGACTTCGAAGAAGCAGTGATCGATCAAGATGGTATCGAGGTGGTCAAAGCGAAGTGCAAATGGCCTGGATGCACGAGCTATTTGACCATCGGAAGTGGAGGAGCAGTCGGCCACTTGCATAGGCACCATGATGCTCACGTCAAGAGATCCCTAACCCGGAGAGAAGCAGAAGACGGTGGAGGAAGTGGTGTCGACGACTTTTAATTTAGCCTTTTAGAGTAATAAAGTTGTACTCTTTTTCCTTCTTAGAGCAAGAAGGTTTTTTAATGAGGCAACTATGAATAAAGCTATCTTTCCTTCTTATACAAAATTGATATGATTTTAGTAATTTTTATTAAGCTAGCAAGCCGCCTCATTAAAACCTTCCAGTCCCGTTAGGTACCCTGGTAAGGAAAAAAAGTGCGCCTGAAACTTGTTGCTCTCCCACTTAACTGTTCATATTACAGACCGAGTTCAAATTACAAAAATAAAAAAGAAAATTACAAAGCCAGTTATTCTTCTTCATCGATATCAAGATACTCCATTGCAGCCACCAACTCGGGGTCCTCCGGCATGTGTTGGGTTCTACGCATCGCCTGATGGCCATCTTTCACCGTCATTAAACTCTTCACCATATCAGGGTGAAGACTTGCTCTTCTTGGCACGAGTACTCTTCCACTTAGACTAAAAGTTCCCTCTGACGATGTTGTTGATACGAGGACAGTTAACACATCCCGTGCTAGTATGGAAAGCACCGGATATGTACTTTTATGATCATGTCACCACTGCAATATGTTGAACTCGACTTCTTCGCCGTGGGCAACCAGCTGGTCATGGAGGTAAACACCTAACTCGCTGCGTCGAGTACCACTGGAGCTAGCTGCCTGAACTTGAGCCGGCACCGGAGCTGCTGAAGAGTTTGAAGATTGTTTTCTTCTTTCCGGGTTGTGAATTTGGTGGAGGACGGGGCAGACGAACTGTCTCTGCAAACTTAGTCTCATACTTGGTGTACAGATCAGTGAGTTTGCTCTTAACAATATATTGATATTCAGCATAGTGTACTTCTAAGGAGGCCGTTAAGTTTAGCCCTTCAAGTTTAGCCCTTGGGTCCAAAATAAATGCAAATGCATACAAATCAGGAATTTCTTTCCAATATTTTAAAAACTTTTCTTTCATTTTTTTAACAACTTCTTTTAACCTTTCATCATCTTCATACTCTTTTAAGTGATTAGCAATCAATACAATTTGATGCACTAGTAGAGGAGATGTGGGATAATAAACCCCTGATAAAATGTTAGTTGCATCGTAAGGAATTTCTAGAAACTCCATTACATTTTGTGCCATAACCCAGTCATCAGGGGTAATAAAGATTTCTTTGTTGAAATTTGAATTAACAAACGTGGTAAATTGCTCTTTATCACAGATCAAATCTCTAATCATTATATATCTAGAGTTCCATCTAACTTCCATGTCTACATTATAGACATGAGAGGCCACAGAAGCTGCACTACACCACCTCTTATAGTCAGCTAGCCGTGGATTAGAAGCATTTAAAAAAGTTATGCCACTTCTTATTTTCTCAATGAGTATTTTCAATTGTTTTAAAGCACCTTTACCAATAAGATTAATAATATGGCATGCACAACGTTGATGGAAAAGGTATGGTGCAGAATAAGAAGAAAGTCTGGGAATGAGATCAGTCATTGCTCTGGCATTGTTTAAGCATTATCTAAAATTATTGCAAACACCTTATTCTCGAGACCAAATTCATCCACGACTTGCATAACTTTTTCAGCAATGGCTCTACCAGTATGGCAAACATCAATTAATTCAAATCCAAGGACAATTTTTTTAGTTCCCAAGTATCACTATTCACATAATGAGCAACAACACTTAGATAATCTTGCTTAGCTCTTCTGCTCCAGATATCAGATCTTCATGAAACTGAAAATACACACTTTGCAAAGTCATCTTTTAGTTCATTTTGCATTTTTTGGCTAGTTTTTTCCATATCCCTAGATGTAGTTTGCCTAGAAACTGGTTCATACCATGGATTATGACAAGTTCTAATCCAATCGACAACAGCGGGATACGCCCCAAATCCAAGTGGTAAATCATGTGCAGCTACCATACGACATACTCCATGGCGAGATAAATCAGGATCATAGTTCCATTTACTTACCTGGCCGTCGGGGGCGAAACCAAGTTGGCCCTGTCTTCTCCACATCTCCTGGACCCTCTTCAACTTGTGTGCATTTGCATGCTGCTCCAAGTGACCGGTTCCCTGGGAGGAGGCACCGTTGAGGATCTTGTCGCAACCAGGCCACTTGCACATCGCTTCATGTTTCTTCTTGCCATCTTCGAGTACTACCAAACGGTACTCGAAATATCCCCTCCACCCACACCCACGAGGTTCGACGCCTCTTTGTGCCGGTAGAGGTAGTGGATGTGGCGGCACTACTAGAAGGAGTAGAAGCATTGTCGGATGAATGGAATTCTTGGCTAGGTTGGGATTGGGGTTGAGTTCCCAACGGATTATCGGATATGAAGAGAAGATATTCGGGACACATTCTATAGTCCTCAATGGGAAATTGGATCATCGGTGCAGGGACAAACCCATCGGGATATCGGTTAAAAGGCGGGGGAGGCGGGCTCCATGGGATTAGAAGTGTGAGAATGTGGGATGATGATACGTGTCAAACGTATCTATAATTTTTTATTGATCCATGCTAGTTTTGTGATATTGTCACATGTTTCTATTATCATATTACATCATTTTTATGCATTTTGTTGGACTAACCTATTGACAAGATGCCTAGTGCCAGTTTCCTATTTTTGCTGTTTTTGTATTTCTGAAAATTTACTTCTGAAAATATTCTCGGAATTGGACGAAAATTTACGGGGAATTATTACTCGACGGAAGGCACCAGCACACCAAAGGGGAGCCTGGGGGGCCACCCACAGGACAGGGGTGGCCCCCTGCCACGGCCCCAGGGCCACCCGCGGGTAGGACCCGCCCCTGCCCTGTGGGCACCCCCTCGGCCCCCTCCGACGCCTATAAAATCCCATTAAACCTAAAAACGTCGAGGCAGCCATTATTTTCCAGAGAAGTCACCCTGACGCGCTGCCACCATAAACCCAAGTTCGGGGGTGATTCTGAAGCTGATCCCGGCACCCTGCCGGAGGGGAGATCGATCCCGGAGGGCTCTTCGCCATGCCTTCCTCCGGGATGATTTGTGAGTAGTCCCACCTTGGACCACGGGTCCATGGAAGTAGCTAGATGGTAGTCTCTCTCTCTTGTGCTTCATGTCTTACGATCTTGTGAGCTGCCTAACATGATTAAGATCGACTATTGTAATGCTATATGATGTGTTTGCTGGGATCCGATGGATTATGAAGTTATGATCAGATTGTGCATGATTCTTATATGTTGATTTACGTTCTTGCATGCTCTCCGATGTGCATAGTTACTTTGGCCAAGTGATTGTATGTATCTCCAAGAGGGAGTATTTATGCTAGATAGTGGTTTCATGCCCCCTTTTGTTCCTGGGCACGAGTGACAGAAACGTCTAAGGGCGAGGGTGTGCTGTTGCTACTAAGGGTAAAACAGCAGTGTTAATGTCTCTTTTTATATTAGTATTTCTTACTTCATGCACTTTACTTAATGCAATTGTCTGTTGCTTGCAACTTAATACCGTTGGGTAACAGGCTGGATAGTGATCCCACGGTGGACTTTTTAGACAAAGATGCAGTTGGACTCAACGGTCTTTGTTCATTGTCGTGATGCCTACATAAATATTATCATGTTCTCTTTGTCATAGCTAGATTAAGTTTGTGTTATAATCTTGTCAATTGCCCAGCTGTAATTTGTTTACCCATCATATGAGTGTTTTATTTACTTGAGAGACTCCACTCCATGGCCCCCGGTCCATATATTTACATTGATTTCAACCTTTATTCATCACTTTTCATCATCATTACTCCACTGGTCCATTTTCATATTTTCATCTATCTCACTATATAATTAACCGCTTTGTTTTCTGCGAGACCGGAAAGATTGACAACCTTTCCGCCATTGGGGGCAAAGTATTTTGGTTGAGTGTGTGCAGGTCCACGTCTGCTGAAGATTAAGCGCCAGAGATCTTCAACATTCACTTTGTTGTTGATTTCAAATTCCTATTGGTTCGATAAACCTCGGTTCGTTAACGAGGAAAAACTGCTACTTGCTACATCCACGCCTTCGCTTGGGGCACCACCCAATGCATCATTCAACACGCTAGCAAGCTCTTTTCTGGCGCCGTTGCCGGGGACTTTGGAGCTACAGCAAGGGAAGTCTCATACTCTAAATCACATTACTTGTTTTTGTCTTGTTTGCTTTATTTCTCGTTTAGCTTATTTTTCTTGTTGCAAAATTTTAAAACCCAAAAAAAAATAGTGTAGTCTTTTATCCTGTTTTATTAGTATGCTTAGTTCTTTGGTTGTTCTTAATGGCTACTTTATTTGAAACTAGATCTTGTTGTGGTTTCACATAAGATCAGCAAAAATACTATAAGGATCACTGCTTGTCGCAAAAAGAGAAACAACTTTGGGAATTTCTGAAAAAAGTGAATTTGTATGCTGAAAATATAAGTTTCCTCTATGATATAAAATGTTCTTGTGGGAGGCGCACTCCACACCTCCCCTTCCAATGTCCGGACAATGAAAATGAAACCTTAGCTTCTTATGCTAGGGAAAATTTTGATTTCTTCGATGTTGAACAGATTGAAGAATTTGTTGCTTTTAAGGGTGCCTATGAAATTGCTTCTTTGCTTGAGAACATTGATAATGCTCGTTATCAAACTGAGAATTTTACTATACTAAAATATTTCTTTAAGAATTACAATGATAATTATTATATTACTGAATATGTTAAGAAAGTCTCTCCTCCAAAAGGAGAGGCCGATGCTTTGCAGGAACCTATGGAGGAGGAAATTGCCGAAACTAAGATCCCATTAGGTGAAAAAGAGGAGGAGAGTGAGGAACAAAAGGACGAGCTACCTTCTAATGAAAGTAACTCTTTAACTCTTACTTTGTATGATATGCAACAACTTCCATGGCTCAAGAAAGACAAAAATAAACTGTCAAATGCTTTTCCTACTGTTATTTGTGATGAATTTAATGATACTCCTTCATTTATGCCTCCAATTGATATTTATGATAATAAAAAGCATGTTTTATGTGATAGGTACATCGTTGAATTTGTTAATAATGCTACTGAAAATTATTATGAGAGAGGAAAATATGGTTGTTGGAGTTCTCATGTTACTAAGACACCTCTCTTTTTTGTTGCAAGTTTTGAAGTTGCACTTGCTTTGTCTTCCTATGCTACTAGCTTTATGCTCCAATGAATTATTTTCGTACAAGATGCCTATGCATAGGAAGTGGGTTAGGCTTAAATATGTTTGGTATTTGTTTCTTGATGCTCTCTTTTGTCAACTCTTACTTTTATTAGGGCAACATTGAAATCATTGCGCCTAGCTAAAAGGCGTTAAAGAAAAACGCTTTTGGGGGAGACAACCCATTATCTTTTTCCTTTCAGTTTTCCTTAGTCATGAAGTTGTTACTTCTGTAGCAATTTCATTATATCTTTTTCTTTTGGTTTTTTTGTGCCAAGTTTAGCCTCTAATGCATTGAAAGTGCGAGGTATTGTTTTGCTGTCCAGAAACAGATTTCTGTCCTTCACTGTTCGAAATTCCAGAAAATATCTGAATTTATATTTTTCTGATATTTTTAGATAGCAAGCCTGATACTTTTATCTATCTTTCTTTAGTTTTTAGTTTTCTGATTTGAGCTACATAAGTATCTCGAAAAATTCAATCTTTACAGTTTGTTCAGTTTTTGACAGATTCTGCTTTTATTTTGTATCCGTCTCTTTACTATCGTCAAATGTGATACTCTTGGAGAGGAGTGCCACATTGAGGCTTAGTGAACAGTAGCTAATGCCCAATAAAGTTGTTTTCAATTTGTCTTGAGTTGAACACATGTGCATTTTAATTTATGAGCACTAAGGGTGTGTTTGGTGGGTCGGCTCCCCTCAGATTTTCTCTCCTCATACAACATTTAGGTGTTTGTTAGGTCGGTTTTGGTCCCAGAGCCCTGCCCAACAGATACGAAAAATGCCCCAGCGCCCTGCCGAGGAGCGAAGTCCAAATCGAGCTTCACTCCTCATCCCGGCTCTCCTCATCCCCGCAAAACACTGTACCAGCACCCCCGAGCTGTGCGCTGCCCACCCGACCGAAAATCCCCTCCCATTTCCCCCCCGCACCCCTCTCTCTCTTTCCCTTGCTCCCGTCCCGTGCGCGTCACCCACCCCCGAGCTCACCCGCCCCGCCGCCCTGCCGCCGCCCTACCACCGGCCCAGAGGCTCGCGCCGCCTCCGAGAGACCATCGACCGCCGCCTCCCAGCACCTGGACCCACCGGAGGCCGTCGACCGCCGTCGCTGCATCTATCACCGACGCCAGCGCCCCCCTCCGCCTGGCGCCGCATAGCAGGTGACCGCCGCCGCCAGCGACCCTCCCCACCGTCCCAGCGCCTAGAGAGGCCGCCCCCCAGTGCTACCTCCTCGCGCCGCCGCCCCAGCTCACGAGCACCGCCGCCGGCGAGCTGCTCTGCACATGGAGAGCTCGGATGGGAGCTGATTGCTTTTTTTATTTTGTGCAAGGACTTTGGTGTAAATTTTTGGATCTGATTGTAAAATTATTTTCTGGACTCTAGTCTCAGCCTGTACCAACACACCCGGGCTACCAAACGACATCTCTTCTCAGCCTGTACCAACACACCCGGGCTACCAAACACTCCAAAAAATCTCAGCCCAACATGTACCATGTCAGCTTGGCCCAGTTGAGAAACCCATGTTGGTGTGACCCGGGCTACCAAACACACCCTAACCCTCTAATCAGTTTATAAAAAGTTTTGTGTGAAGAGAGTTTTTAAGTTCCAAAGGAAAGGATAATGAAGAAATTGAAGACGGATCAGAGCTCAAGCTTGGGGATGCCCCCATGGCACCCCCTCTGAATATCAAGAACCATCAAGCGTCAAAGCTTGGGGATGCCTTGGGCATCCCCTCTTATTCATCGACTATCATGAGGTCGTCTTCTTTGAACTAAGTTTTTATTACTTTACATATTATGTGCTATGCTTGGAGCGTCTTTTTTACTTTCAGTTTTGTTTGTTTGTTTGATGGTCATATCCTTGTTGGATCCTAGCTTTATTTGTGTGGGAGAGACACACGCTCCGCTTATTCATTTGAATACTCTTTTGCTTCGCTTATATCTTGTTGAGTATTCTTAACTATTGTTTGTTTGCTAGTAAGCTCTCGCTTTTAGCTTTTATCTTGTTTAAGGCTGCTAGTAGTTGATGTTAAACTCTCTTATTCTTCACTTATATTTGTTGGAGAGTTGTTATTGATAAATTTCTTGAATTGTCAAAGTGACAAAATGCTATTCATGTGATATTGGAATGAAATGAAAGTCTGCATAGTCTTGTAGATCATTGTGTGGATACTTGATACTTCTCATTTGTTTTGAGATATCAAGATGGATGCTTAAACTTGTTGGTTATTTGAGTGGAAATGATTAGTAAAGAAATACGGTTAAAAGCTTGAAACTGTGTGGTGTTTTGTAGTTGTTAATTCATAAAGCTAATATTTCCATCAAAATAATTGTTTGGTCAACAAGGGAGACAGTGTGGAGCTTTTATGGTTATGATTGACTAATGTCTTATGTTACTCTATTACCGGTTAATGTTAGATATTTGCTTCAAATACCCCTTTTGCTAAGCCTAAAAATTCGTACTGAGTGTAGAGTTCACTCGTGCATCCAAATCCCAAAGCCAAACTATCTTGCCAGCTGAGTCCACCATATCTACCTATGCATGGTATTTCTTGCCATTCCAAGTAAAATTTTCATGTGTGATACGTCTCAAACGTATCTATAATTTTTGAGTGATCCATGCTAGTTTTGTGATATTGTCACATGTTTTTACTGTCATTTATATCATTTTTATGCATTTTGTCGGACTAACCTATTGACAAGATGCCCGGTGCCAGTTCCCTGTTTTTGCTGTTTTTGTATTTCAGAAAATTTACTTCTGGAAATATTCTCGGAATTGGACGAAAATTTACGGAGATTTTTTATGCGATGGAAGACACCAGAAGAACAAAGGGCAGCCCTGGGGGCCACCCACAAGGCAGGGACGGCCTCCTGCCGCGGCCCCCCTTGGCCCGCGGGTGGGACCCGCCCCTACTCCTGGTGGGTCCCCTCGGCCCCTCCGGCGCCTATAAAATCCTTTTTAACCTAAAAACGTGAAGGCGGCCATTATTTTCCAGAAACTCGACCCCGACGCGCCTTCACCAAAAACCCTAGTTCGGGATCCAATCTGAAACTGATCCCGGCACTCTACCGTAGGGGAGATCGATCCCGGAGGGCTCTTCATCGTCATGCCTTCCTCCGGGATGATTTGTGAGTAGTCTCACCTTGGACTACGGGTCCATAGCAGTAGCTAGTTGGTAGTCTCTCTCTCTTGTGCTTCATGTCTTATGATCTTGTGAGCTGGCTAACATGATCCATATCGATTATTGTAATGCTATGTGATGTGTTTGCTGGGATCTGATGGATTATGAAGTTATGTTCAGATTGTGCATGATTCTTATATGTTGATTTACGTTCTTGCATGCTCTCCGATGTGCGTAGTTACTTTGGCCAAGTGATTGGGTGTATCTCCAAGAGAAGCTATTTATGCTAGATACTTGGTTCATGCCCCCTTTTGTTCCTGGGCACGAGTGACAGAAATGTCTAAGGACGAGGGTGTGCTGTTGCTACTAAGGGTAAAACAGCGGTGTTAATGTATCTTTTGATATTAGTATTGCTTACTTTATGCACTTTACTTAATGCAATTGTCTGTTGCTTGCAACTTAATACCGTTGGGTGACAGGCTGGATAGGGATCCCACGGTGGAATTTTTAGACAAAGACGCAGTTGGACTCAGCAGTCTTTGTTCCTTGTCGTGATGCCTCCATAAATATTATCATGTCCATTTTGTCATAGCTAAATTGGGTTTGTGTCATGATCTTATCAATTGCCTAGCTGTAATTCGTTCACCCATCACATGCATATTTTATGTACTTGAGAGACTCCACTAGTGAACCCATGGACCCCGGTCCATCTTTTTACATTGTTTACAACCTCATTTACTTGGTTTTAATCATCATTACTCCTCTGGTCACTTTTCATATTTTATCTATTTCATCATATAGTTAACCGCTTTGTTTTCTGCGAGACCGGAAAGATTGACAACCTTTACGCCGTTGGTGGCAAAGTATTTTGGTTGAGTGTGTGCAGGTCCATGTCTTTTGAAGGTCAAGCGCCAGAGATCTTCAACATTCACCTCGTTGTTGATTTCAAAGTCCTATTGGTTCGATAAATCTCGGTTCGTAAACGAGGGAAAACTGCTACTAGCTATAATTCCGCCTTCGCTTGGGGCACCCACCCAACTTATCAATATCTACCATCAATGTGCTACCTTTAAAATATTCAAAATACTCCTTTTGTGCCTATGTTTTTAAGCTCATGAGTAAGCAGTAGAGAGCTAGATATAACTTATGACAAGCAAGGTCATCTCCCTCCTTTCACCCGGTGTCAATGGTTTACGTCTTCACTTGAATCAACCCGAGAGCAGCTTAAGCAAAATATAAATATAACTCACCATTCTCCTCCGTGCAATGCAGATCTGAGAAATCAGCTCAAAACATTGGACAGTGGTGAAACCAAGGAGAAAGAGGAATGTACTCGTTCCTCTGAAAACCAGCTGCTGTCACAAGTCTAAAAGCCTTGCTTGTTATGGGGGACTAGATAGCTTCTCTGTTGTGAAATCGTTAACGAAAGCATGCATGTCTCAAAATTGTTTTACTTCTGTTTTCTAAAAAATAAAAAACTCTAGCACATGACTAATCCCTGCTTCCCTCTGCGAAGGGCCTTTTTTTTACTTTTAATGTTGAGTCAGTTTTCCTTTTCCTTCTATCTCCACCAAAAAAAACATCTAGCATTGACCCAGGGTATCATTGATCATATTGCATCGTCAGATTAAACATAAATCTTTATATTGACTTTACCGTTGGAAGTTAAATCTTTTTGCTAAAACTTACATCTTATTTGTTTTGATTCTCAAACACTTTTGTCATGGAACTATTACCTTCAAGAATTAATCAAATATGTGGATCACATTGCTTTCATGTCTTTAACGTACTATTTATGAAAGGCTTTGCTTGAATGATTCAACTTGGTTATTCATTGCTTTCTTGCTATTAATTATAGAAAATTGTTTTGTATCACTTCATTCACATCATACGCTTTACATTACTATCTTGATCATGATTGTGTTGGTTGCATGTCTCATCAAAAATTATTTTGTTATCACTTACCTACTCGAGGACGAGTAGGAGTTAAGCTTGAGGATGCTGATACGTGTCAAACGTATCTATAATTTTTTATTGATCCATGCTAGTTTTGTGATATTGTCACATGTTTCTATTATAATATTATATCATTTTTATGCATTTTGTCATACTAACCTATTGACAAGATGCCTAGTGCCAGTTTCTTGTTCTTACTGTTTTTGTATTTCAGAAAATTTACTTCTGTAAATATTCTCGGAATTGGAAGAAAATTTACGGGAAATTTTTACTCGACAGAAGGCACCAGGACACCAAAGGGGAGCCTGTGGGGCCACCCACAGGCCAGGGGCGGCCCCCTGGTGCGGCCCCAGGGCCACCCGCGGGTGAGACCCGCCCCTGCCCTGTGGGCACCCCATTCGGCCCCCTCCGACGCCTACAAAATCCCATTAAACCTAAAAACGTCGAGGCGGCCATTATTTTCCAGAGAAGTCACCCCGACGCACCGTCACCGTAAACCCTAGTTCGGGGGTGATTCTGAAGCTGATCCCGGCACCCTGCCGGAGGGGAGATCGATCCCGGAGGGCTCTTAATCGCCATGCCTTCCTCCGGGATGATTTGTGAGTAGTCCCACCTTGGACCACGGGTCCATGGAAGTAGCTAGATGTTAGTCTCTCTCTTGTGATTCATGTCTTATCATCTTGTGAGCTGCCTAACATGACCAAGATCGACTATTGTAATGCTATGTGATGTGTTTGCTGGGATCCGATGGATTATGAAGTTATGACCAGATTATGCATGATTCTTATATGTTGATTTATGTTCTTGCATGCTCTCCGATGTGCGTAGTTATTTTGGCCAAGTGATTGTGTGTATCTCCAAGAGGGAGTATTTATGCTAGATAGTGGGTTTGTACCCCCTTTTGTTTCTGGGCACGAGTGATAGAAACGTCTAAGGGCGAGGGTGTGCTATTGCTACTAAGGGTAAAACAACGGTGTTAATGTCTTTTTTGATATTAGTATTGCTTACTTCATGCACTTTACTTAATGCAATTGTCTGTTGCTTGCAACTTAATACCGTTGGGTGACAGGCTAGATAGCGATCCCACGGTGGACTTTTTAGACAAAGATGCAGTTGGACTCAACGGTCTTTGTTCATTGTCGTGATGCCTACATAAATATTATCATGTTCTATTTGTCATAACTAGATTAAGTTTGTGTTATAATCTTGTCAATTGCCCAGCTGTAATTTGTTTACCCATCATATGAGTGTTTTATTTATTTGAGAGACTCCACTAGTGAACCCATGGCCCCCGGTCCATCTTTTTACATTGATTGCAATATTTATTCATCATTTTTCATCATCATTATTGCACTGGACCATTTTCATATTTTCATCTATTTCACTATACAATTAACCGGTTTGTTTTCTACGAGACCGGAAAGATTGACAACCTTTCCGCCGTTGGGGGCAAAGTATTTTGGTTGAGTGTGTGCAGGTCCACGTTGTTGAAGATTAAGCGCCAGAGATCTTCAATATTCACTTTGTTGTTGATTTCAAAGTCCTACTAGTTCGATAAACCTCGGTTCGTTAACGAGGGAAAACGTCTACTTGTTACATCCACGCCTTCGCTTGGGGCACCACCCAATGCATCATTGAACACGCTAGCAGATGATAGGTGTGGGTTGACTGTGCAAAATGTAGGGGGTGAGGGGCCCTATTTATATCAAAAAAAGAGGCTGTAAAAATTCAAAATTTGAATTTTTCGTGTCTAACGGGCCAAAAATAGCCGTTACTAGGCCGGCGTACCCTTGTCGGGTCGTGACTGCCGTGCCCGGCACGGCCCGACAGGCTTCTCGGGTCTCTCGCGTGCCGCGCGCGTGCCCATCGTGCCGGGCCAGGCATGCCACAAATGGCCCGACAGCGGCCCACGTGCCACGCCTTGCCCACCGTGCCCGCTCC
Source organism: Puccinellia tenuiflora (assembly GCA_012064385.1). Lineage (NCBI taxonomy): Eukaryota > Viridiplantae > Streptophyta > Magnoliopsida > Poales > Poaceae > Puccinellia > Puccinellia tenuiflora. The sequence goes on along the minus strand of QRDG01001545.1, from coordinate 138,573 downwards.
TCGCCCGTGTTCCCGCGCCCGCCCGCTGTGCCCACTCCCGCCCGTGGGCCGCTCGACGTGTCGTGCCGCGTGCCGGCCCATTTAAGTCGTGTCGTGCCGTGCCAGCCCGCGTGCCCAGATTCGAAGGCAGGCACGGGCCCGGCCGTGCCGTGGGCGGACACGTTTGGCCTGGCCCGTTTGGCCAGCTATACGTTGAAAGGATCGTATGGGCACCTAGAGGGGGGGTGAATAGGTGCTACACCAATTTTTTAATCTTTTTCAATTTTAAGGCTTAACACAAAGGTAAATTATCTAGATATGCAACTACGGTGAATTTACCTATATGAGAATCAAACTAAACAACTAGGCAATAAACGATACAAGTAAAGACTACAAAGAGAAAGAGGTAACCGAAAGGGGAAGCACGCGGAGACAAGGGTGTATTCCCGAGTTCCTCCTTGTTAAGGGAGTACGGGTATGAGTTCGCCACAAAGGCCTACTCAACGCCACGAAGGCCTCACCCTATTCTCCGATGAACTTCGCCACAAAGGCTTGGTTCACCTTCCACTATCGGAGTCCTTCAAGGCGGAATCCGGAGCCCTTACACGGTTCTTGGGGCACACACCCACAACTGAATTGGGGGCTCCCAAATCAACAACACTGTCACAAATACAACCACAAATGAGCACAAGAAACTAGGATAACACAAAGCTAACCCTAGAAACAAGAATCCTCAAGTGAATGAGGGGGGAATGAAGAACGGCTTGGTGAAGATGTAGATCCGGGTCTTCTCCTTCAATCCTCCGAAGATCAATGAGTTTGGACGGAGGAATTGGGAGATCTTGCGATTTTGAGCTCTCAAATATTAGGGTTCATAAATGCTGGACGAGCTGACTGGTCTGAGGTAGGTGGAGGGGTATTTATACCCCTCTGAAGTTTTTGACCGTTGGAGGTCACTTATACCGGAGACTCCGGCCTAAGTGGGCCGGAGACTCCAGTGTCGGCCGGAGACTCCGGTCTCCTTCCGGGGTTCTTCCGGACTGGCACCAGAGGCTCCCCACACTTTGCTTGCTTGATAGAAGGGCCGGAGACTCCGGTCTGGGGGACCGGAGACTCCGGTGCTGGCCGGAAACTCCGCACCCGGGCGGAAACTTGTCAAAGACGCGGGACAGGCCGGAAACTCCGGTCTCGCAGGCCGGACACTCCGGCCTCTCCGGAGACTCCGGGCTTCCTCCGGGCACCCTCCGGACAGACACCAGAGCCGCACCACAGAAACTGGAGAAGGGAAGGAAAACCCAGGGGCCGGAGACTCCGGCCAGACAGGCCGGAAACTCCGGCCAGGAATTTCCTGCTGCAAGGAAACTTGGCCCTTTTCTTCACTTTTTGGTGAATGATGCTAGAGGTATAAAAATGTCAATTTACCTGCACCACTTAGCATCATGTTAAATGATCATTAGTGTTGTTAACTAACACACAAAACAACTAGGGTTTAGGAAATGTTCTTTCATACATCTGCTTAGCATGGACGAAAAAGAAGTGTCCGAGGCATGGGGCTCGCTGCCCGGGCCGACCCCGGACCTGCTCCGCCGGCGGTACCGATTGGAGTCGAGATGGGGAAGGAGCTCGGTGCCCTCCTGTAGATAGTAGTAGTTTTCCGTTTCCATTAGCTTTAGGTTTGTGGTGCCCGTCGTGGCGATTGGCCTTGTGCCGTTTCAAGCCTCGATCCGGCGCCTTCGAGCAGCACTGGACAACGCCAGCTTCCTCTCTCGGGTTGGCATCCATGGAGATGGTGCCTGTGCGTGGATCTGGGCGAGGCTTCCTCAATAAGCTCGGTGTTGGTATGTTAGATCTGGTGGAAGATGCTCCTCTCTCTCTCTTAAGCTTTTCAGATCTCCATGGTGGAGGAGGAAGAGGTGAGGAAGAGGACAAGTTGGGGCCCCGGTTTAGATCCTCTACATCGTGGTCTTGGAGCTCATCCCTAGCAGCTTCTTCAGCGGAGCTACGACGCCCACCTATGGGTGGTCGATGGTCTGTCTCAGCCCGACTGCCGGCTTTTCTGACCGAAGGGTGGTCATGTCGTGGTCTGGTGCTTCGTCGACCCATCTATTTCCTCCTGGCCATCGTGCCTTTGGGAGGCAGTTCAGCTACCTCAAGGAGGCCATCTCGCTATCCGGCAAGCTCTCTGTTTGCTTCAAGTGGTACGTCCCCGGCGGCGATCAGACGAATCATGCGAAGAAGTGTGGAGGGACCTGATTGCAGTGTATTTCTTTGTTCTGGGGTCCTTGTTGCAGTTTATCCGTACTGGATTGTTATTTCGTTTATCTTTTGTATCTGAATGTAAACTGTACCAGTTCTCACTTTAATATAATGTGAGTCTGGGTCCTTCGGACCTTCCCTTGTTCAAAAAAAAAGGCTTGGAGGTTTTCTTTGACGTATACGAGATAAATATTGAACGCAACAACCGCTGTTTCTGGAGTTTGTTAGCAGCTAGCGTTGGAAGAGAAAACGCTTACGTGACTTTTTATTCTTTTGGTATTTATTATTTTGTCTCCGCAAGCGTCTTGCACTGTACATACTCTCTTACATCCTGAAATGAGTGGGGTAAATTCCACTTGCTGGCACTGATCTAGCTTTTTTTAGAGCAACCACATATTTCATTAATTAAAAATTAAGTTACAATAAAACTAAAAGATAAACCGGGATAAGATGATTATCCTGAATTTGCAGATAAACATCTAAAAGATCAAAAATACAAAACGATCCCTAGGGTTTTCTGCAACCACCGTAGCGAGCGGCCGCCGCCCAACTCCAGCGCCGCCAAGGCGAACGCCGGAAAAGACGTCGAGCCTCCACCATTGCAAGATCCGAGAAAGCACCGTCGCCAACGAGGCTTTGTGAGTCGATGAACAGGCCCGCTGCACGCAGCAAGGCACATGTCGCTGTGGCACGTCGATCGGGGGACGTCCCCGTGCTGTCATGGACCAAGATCTGTCGCCTCCCATCGACAAAGTTAGAGAGGAACGGTAAATCCACCACCTCCGGACCAACATCCTCGCTCCAGAAGAACCACCTCGCCCCGTCCGCCAGCGCCGCCGCGAACGACACACCGAGAAACTGATCTCGCCAGATCTGAAGGACGGCGAGAAGACCAAGCTGCCGATGTGAAGGACGGAGCAGCACACGTTGCCATCAACTCCGAGGCGCCGCCGTGGAGGTCGTCGCCGGTGTGGGAGTGGAGTTGAGACAGATTTATTCGCCCGGGCGCCACTCCCACCACCCCAACGGCACCCCAAAAAAACACTAGTCTAACCCTAACTATGGACCGGCGCCGAAGCGCCATGGTCCCCACCTCCTCACGTCGCCGGAGTGGGCAACGGAGGAAGCAGGGACCGGCGGCGGCCGGTGGAGTTGGGGCAGATGGGTCGCCTCCCGATCGCTTTCCTCATGACCTGCTGTTACAGTCCAATACTTGGTTGCGAGGAAAACACACTGCACTGATCTAGCGTTTGACTCAGCGTATTATCATTTTTTTAGGGGTCTCAGCGTATTTGCTAGGCTGAAGGTGACCCAAGATGATTGAACGGACCAAGACTTTATAGACGGATAAGAACCGATGTTGCTTTTGTAGCTGGGGCGAATAAATTAAACTGAACCACAAAGCCTAGTGAACCTAATTTCCCGTGAATCCCAACATTTTCTCTCGGATCACAGGGAGAAACCAAATAATACAATAATACTGGCCATGTCTCTTGCAGTCAGTGATTTATTCCCTTTACCTCATATTCCCATGTTACTTATCCAAACACTCAAGTATCTACTACAGTAGTTGTCTACCCTTTCATCGTATTTGTTAGCACCTAGAATTCGTTGAGTTGAGTTGAAATGGAAACAATATATAGGAGGTCATACTGATGGCAGTGGTACGTATCAAGTGTAGGTGATGGCATTTCTACCATTCATTTATTACTGAGTGCCAGTGAAGCGAATCTTTGAACTCCATCAAAGTTAGCTGAAACTAGAGTATATGTTTAATTCATATGTAGCTATAATGTATTGGTGTATCGATCGAGTTTAAGCTTGAAATGTGTTACATACATGAGGAACACAATGAGAGATTTATTTCCATAAATGATGGGCTAGGACAACCCACATAACAACATTCATGTGCAAACCATCCGAGCAAAGTAACACAAACTTTTGGAAAAAGAAAATATTATTGCGACTAATAAATCATGAACAAATTATCCTGCTAGTTGACTGCACATTATCCAACTGGTCTTGTAGTCACATGTGTGTTCATTCATTGTAGTTCAAAACTTAACTTCATATTAGTACCTTCTAAGTCAAAATCACATTTAAGTTTGTTTGATGTGATACTAAGGACAATTAAAACATAACTACAACTCTATTGTAAACTACTTGAGTTACATTTACCTTGACCATATATTTGTTCTACTACACCCTGAAATTAGTGGGCTAAATTCCACTTTGCATTGATCCAGCGTTTTACTCAACGTATTAAGCTAGCCTAAAGGTGCCCCCCCCCCCCCCCCCCCCCACCCCCACCCCCCGTGCGCGATGATTGAACGGGCCAAAACTTGAAAGAAGAAAGATAAACAATGTTGCTTTTACAGCTGGACCGAAAACTCATGGGCTAAGTAAACTAAACTGAACTAAAACGGTGGAAACTCCTCCGTTTCATATAACACCAACTTCATTCTTGACCATATAGGAACTGAACCATACATAGTCGAAAATTGTGTACTCAAAATAGACTGTAAAATACGAGTGAATGACGGGAAATTTATTTTGGCACATCAGAGCATATGCTTCTGGTATGGGAAAAAACATTTTCACAAGTTAAAAAATTGAGAACAAGAAATTGGCACGTATGACATTCTCGCATGAAATTTTTTGTGAAACATCGATATTTTTGTGCATGTTTACAAAAAAAAAGATAAAAAATGTCCTGTGAAAAGCATTTTATACATCAAAAATTTGTCTTTGTTACATATGACACAAAAATGTTGGTTTTCTGTGAAACGACTTTGTGATCACATGGAATGTTGAGACATATGCGCGAATATTTTTGTCCGAATTTTTTACGTTTTAAAATTTGTTCAAAACACATTTGAAAACCGGAAGCATATGCTCCCGGGTGCCCATACTCCACCCCGTGGCTGATGGATCATCTATGCAATGATTTTCCATGCTCCATATTCCATAATTCATCGCTGCTAGCACTATTTTTCCTCTTTATAGAGTACTTTTTTTGTGGTATGTACATTTTTATTGGGGGAATAGATGTATAAGGACATGAAACTTTCCCACGTGTACCAGCTACTCTCGATCACAAAAGACAACGCATATGACTTGGCAAGAGGGGAGCGAGGGAGCGAGAATGAGCCTTGTTGTCATTTTTACTCATGGTACAAGAATGTGAGAAGGAGAACCCCCTATATGTAGGTCCATACACCTCCACTAAAAAATATAGTACTAAAATTTTATAGGCATGGCATACAACAAAAAAAGAGAACCTTGAGTTTTCAGCAATATATATTTATATTGGCAGAAGCCTATAATTCTAACTATATATCGGGAAAAATTAGCAAGGGTCAGATGTTAACAAAATTAGGTAGGAATGCCCGTCATTTGCTATTTTAGAAACTCGCACGTCAAATGTAATTTCCCATGAATCCCAACATTTTGTCTTGGATCACGGGGAGAAACCTAATAATACAAGAGCACTATTACAGTACCCCAAAATTATTATTAACCGTCCATTATTCAAGATCCAGCGATCGAGGTTTACTGGTACTCCACAAAGAGTCCAACGGAGTACCACTACTAAATATCAAGAAGTACCGTGATTTTGAGGGCAAATTAGTAATTCAGGGAATATTTAACTGTCATTAGCGTTATAAGATCGGATCTTCAAATCTATTGTTTCCTACGTGTGTGTGTGTGTATAGGTAGGCACCCCTTCCAGGTTTGGGCGTTTGGCTAGCGACCTGCGGCGGCGGACATGAATGGGATTTTTCATCGGAGTTCCTTTCACTCTTTCATACGTTGTGTCCTTCTCATTGATGGACGCGAGCCGAGCGTTATCTTCCTCAATAAAACAATTTTGTATCTTCAAGAACAACGATATACAGATTAAGAAGATGTGATCTGCTAATTGTTTCGCTATGCTATAGCCACGATCTGGCAATGATTTAACCTGTTCGGCCTTAGATCCGCAAAGATTCAACAAGGAGCGACCCCATCGAGTACCTCGTCTGTAAAAAACATGCACCCTCCGGCCGTCGGCAGCTACCTCTCCGGCAAAGGCGAAGGACCACCAGCGAAGGCAGTTACCAAGGACACTGCGGGAGAGCGGGCATCCGCAGTCAATTCGGCCAATGCCGTAGATAACATGTTGTTCATGCACATGTTGTTCATGACACTGATGAATAGATTGTTTCCGTGGTGATCTGTGGTTTCGGTCCTAGGAAGAAGAAGATGGTAAAAACCCTGAAATGCCCCTATGCATCAAGGGCTAGATTTAACTGGTACTCCTTATCACTCCGGTGGAGTACTAGGGTACCGTAAAATTTCCCTAATACAATGATACGTGTATTGTATCTTGAACTGAGTGATTTATTCCCTTTGCCTCATATTCCCATGTTACTCATCCAAACATCCATGTACCAACTAGTTGTCCACCCCTTCCAAAGTATTTGTTGCTGGCAACTAGAATTCGTTGAGTTGAGTTGAAATGGAACACTATATAGGAGGTCATATACTGATGACACTGGTACGTATTAAGTGTAGGCTATGGTATTTCTACCATTCATTCATTACTACGTACAGTACTATATTGGTGAAGTGAATCATTGAACTTCATTACTACGTACTATACTGATGACACTCTGGTACGTATTAAGAGATTTATTCTTGTCAATGAAGGGCTCGGGCGACCCACATAACCACATGCATGTGCAACCATCCGAGCAAAGTAACAAAAACTTTTTGGAAAAAGAAAATATTTTCGACGTCAAAATCATGAACAACTCATCCATTGTTACGGTGCTAGTTGACTGCACATTATCTAACTGGTCTTGTGATCACATGTGTGTTCATTCATTGTAATGCAAAAAATAAAACTTCATACCTTTTAAGTCAAATCACATTTAACTCTGTTTGGTGTGACGATGAGGACCATTAGACCATATCTACAACCCTATTGTAAACTACTTGAGTTACATTTACTTGACCGTATATTGCTTCTAGCTACGTCCTGAAATTAGCGGGGTAAATAAATTTCACATCATGGGGGACCTTGTTTCACCTGCACAGACCGCCTTCCTCCGCTCCCGCAGCATTCATGAGAATTTCTTATACGTCTGCAACCTGGCTAGATCGCTGCACCGGCGAAACAAACCTTCCCTCCTGATCAAGCTAGATCGCGCTTTTGACTCCATCTCCTGCGAGTACCTGCTGGAGCTGCTGCAGAGGCTAGGCTTCCCGCCCAGGTGGCGTGATTGGCTTGCACGGCTTTTTTCGACGACCTCGTCTTCAATTCTGCTAAATGGTGTGGAAGGTGTGCCGATCGTCCACCGCCGAGGTCTACGGCAGGGAGACCCTCTTTCTCCTCTGCTGTTTATCCTTGCAATCGACCCTCTCCACCGCCTGCTCGAACAGGCCACGGCCATGGGGCTTCTATCCCCTCTGCCGGCCCGAGAGGCATCGCTGCGCGTCAGTCTGTACGCAGACGACGCGATCATCTTCATCAACCCGCAGCGCCAAGATGCGACTCACCTGCTTCAGATCATACACGCCTTTGGTCAAGCCACGGGTCTCTGCATCAACGAAGCAAAATGCTCGGTTGCACCAATTCTCTGCCAAAGAATCGATCTCGACGCCCTGCTGCAAGGTTTCGCTGGCACTAGGGTAGGCTTCCCCATCACCTACCTGGGCCTGCCTCTCTCTCTAGCCCGGTTGCGTATGGCCCACCTTCAACACATCTTGGGTAGGGCACGATCAAAACTGGCAGCCTGGAAAGGGAAGCTTCTCAATTGTGGCGGCCGTAGAGCTCTCACGGCCTCGGTTCTTAGCGCTCTGCCAATCTTCTCCATGACAGTGTTGAGGCTTCCCAAGATTTTCATCAGGCTGCTTGATCGCATTAGGAGAAAATTCATCCGGGGAGTTCAAGAAAACGAGGTAGCCGGCGGCAAATGAAAGATTAGCTGGAGCAAAGTATGCTCGCCTACTGAGCACAACGGCTTGGGCATCCTTGACCTAAACCGTTTTGCCCGTGCGCTTCGGCTGCGTTGGCAATCGATGGAGTGGCAGCAGCCACCGCGACCGTGGGTCGGCATGGAGACACCATGCGACGCCCAAGACCTTGAGCTCTTCGCTGCCTGCACCAAGGTCATAGTTGGCAACGGCGCCACCGCCAGCTTCTGGAGCTCCAATTGGATCGGCTCTGCCCCTCTGGGTCAGCGTTACCCTAGCCTGTTCAAAGCGTCGAGACGAAAGGGGCGTACCGTGGCTGCTGCACTCGTGAATCACCATTGGGTCCACGACCTGCATCACATCGCAGCCACCCCAATGGTAACCGACTTCCTACTCCTTTGGCGAGAGATTCAGGGAGCCCAGATCAACCTCCAAGCGCACATTCCGGACACCATCGTTTGGAGGCCAAAGTCTGACGAAGGGTACACCGCCCGCTCTGCTTACAGAATTCAGTTTGAAGGGAGAACCCGCAGCCCGATCAAAACCCTAGTTTGGCAGTCATGGGCGCCGGCGAAGTGCAAGTTCTTCTCATGGCTGCTTCTCCAGGACAGACTATGGTACGCAGACCGGCTTCTTCGTCGCGGCTGGCCCAACAACTACTTTTGCGCCCTCTACTCCTGAAACCTCGAGACGGCTGGCCACTTATTCATGGAGTGCCCGGTTTCGCACCACCTCTAGACGGCGATCTCTACCTGGACGGGCTGTGCAGGTCTTTCGCCAGGGACTTGGTCTCAATCAGAATCCATCCCCGACGCCTGGCAGGCAGCCCTCCTTGCCTCTGATCCGCAGCATCGGCAGGCCGTCAAGTCCATGCTCATCCTCACAAGCTGGATCATCTGGAAGGAGCGGAATAACAGGGTTTTCAACCAAAACCAATCCACCGTTTTCCACCTTTTACAAATGATCCGCGACGAGGCGCGGGAATGGGCTTTCGTTGGTGCCGGGAAGCTTCGCAAGCTCCTATGGGAACCACCTTGATTTCTTGTTTTCTGCTCTCTGTTTTTACCTCTTCCTTCTCTGATTTTTTTTCAGTTATCCCTTTTGTCTTCGGACATCACTGTAAATATTCTATCTACTATTGAAATCGGAAGCCAGCAATTGCTGGAACTTTCAAAAAAAAAAAAAAAAAAACTTGCTGGCACTGATCCATTGTTTGACTCAGCCATAAGCTAGGCTCAAGGTGATGCGATTGAACGGGCCAAAAGATAAAGAGAACCGATGCTGCTTTTGTAGCTGGGCCGTAATCTCATGGGCCTAATAAACTGACTGAACTAAATCGGTGGCCTAGTCCAGCCCCTACCGTCGTCGCCGCGCCGATCTCTCCTAGAGGCTGGACTGGAGCAGCCAGCAGCGCATCTCCGGCGAGCCGAAGCTCTGTAGGGGAGACATCTTATCTCTCCTCCCCCTCCTCTTCTCCCGCGTAGGGGGCTGCCGAGGTCTCCGGCTTCTCTAGCTGCGGTCTGCTTCGCCAGTTCTCTTCTGGATTCTCCCCTCTTCCCCCACGATCCGACCGCGTCACCTGGCGGCTTTGAGGCGTAGGTTCCGGAATCTCCTGGGGGCCTGGGAGTGAAACGCCATGGGGGCGGTGGATCTGATCGCGTCCTGCCTCGAATCCATCCGCCAGGTTCGCGAGTTCCCCTTTGCTGGTTCCGTATTCTTCACCCCTTGTTCATATTTTCCCCATCGACCATTGTGTAAATGCTCAGCCTTACCCCCAGTTCGCGCTGTGCGGAAATATTATCCACCGAACTGTGTTGGAGCAGTTTGCCTGTTTGGAAGCCAATCATTTAAGCTTCCGAACTGAACTAATGGATTTTTGGACGATTGATAAAACATTGGGGATGCTTTTTATACTTGTATCATCAGTCTGCGGAAGCTCGTGCGATGATCTTATTCAGTAGAGATGTCACTTTCCCAGATTTTACTATTGAAATTGATTTGTTTTGTGGGTTGCTGCTGCTTTGCAGATTGGGGACGAGATTACAGACGCAATGGTGTACGTAGATGCAGGCACTCTGGAGTCGTTCCAGTTCATAGGAGCATTCCCTCTGCTTCTTGAGCTTGGCGCTCGTGCTGTCTGCAGCTTGGAAAGCACGTCTCCTCTTGATGCCGTAAGGTTCCCTTACTCTCTCTTGATATGAAATGTCAAGCAATTACTGAAATCTACACCTTGGCCTAACTTGAGTGTCATGAGGAAATGTTTCTACCAGTGGTTTTGGTGGCAACTTGGATGCTTAATCAGTGTCCTGTACATGACTAGGCTATTGTGCTGATGATTTATGCACCGTCGAAACTTTCAATGGCCAGCAGTTGTCATTTGAATGGATCAGTTTTTAAACTTCCATTCAATTTTTTTCTTCGTATTGAGGGCTTGTTTGGTTGCATTTGCGACACTTTTTTTTCCATGCCTAAGGTTTGGCGACCAAAATGAGCGCCACATTTGAGGGAAACTTGCCACACTTTTCTGAGCCTGTGACATGTAGGTCCTTGGTTGCATGAAAAGAATCTTGCCACAAGTGTGGCTACCAACCAAACGGGTGACTAACTCGGTTAAACTTGCCTAACTTGTGGTGTGGCAACCCTAGTATACCAACCAAACATACCCTAAGTTAGTAAGCAAGTCACAACTCACTAGGTTTTGGCAATGACATTCAATGTTATATGAATCTCAACTCGGATGTTTACCTACTTTTAATATGAAAAAGGTAGTCAAGAATTTTCACCCTCATTACAAAATCATGTAAATACCATTCTCGGGTAACCAACTAACATAGGTTTAAGGTGGTTTTTCCACGTCGCTGTCCTTGTCAACTATTATTGCTACTGTTGACATCTACCTCACCCTTTCTTTGCTAACCATAAAGTCATACACTAGTAGAGCCATGTCTTTGCAGCCGAAGACGTCACAGTAGTCAGTGACGCAAAGATGGCATTGGTGTGTGTGTGACTGCTTCTCCGCGGGCTTCTGCGGTCATGAGAGTGGTAGCCTGCACACATAGAACACACTACACAGACCAATGTTGTCCAGCGCATAGTAGCCGGGAACGGGGAACGGTGGCCCGTCCCCTGAACCGGGATCGTCGTTCCGAATCGGGGTTCGGGGTCGATGTCCGGGACGGCACGATTCAGTTGCCGGAACGCGACCCCAGTCACCTGGTTCGCCGAACCTGCAAAACGGTGTCTAGACCGGAGCCCGTGTCTCTCCTGCCGGTGTCTAGGCAAAGCGACGGCGGCGCAGCAGCTGGAGGTCGAAGGCAACGCGCTAACGACTTCCTCAAGAGCTCGTGCCTCTCCTTGATTCTTTGATGGTGGCTCAGGCTGACGGCGAGCATCCTGGCCCGGTGGTGCGTCTGTGCAGAACTGGCCAGGAAGCTGAGGCCAGGTCGCGAGTAATGGCGGCATCGGCGGCGGAAGTCGGGAAAAGAGTTTACTTACAGGATAGACTTGGACAGAATGGGTTTTTAATTGATCGGTATATGGGCTATTGCTAGATATGGCCCATCTACTTCTGCTCGTATCGTTCCGCTATCGATCGGTTCGTTCAAGAGATGTATACCCTCGCCGATCCCAAACTTTTCCACCCAGCGAATCCCGTCCCTCGTTCCCGTCCCTCGAACCGATCGTACCGGAAACATGGCAACTATGGTCCAGCGTTGCCACAGCATGGTGTGGCAGGCTGCGCGTGTAGTCGTGTACATGGTTGCATCTACATCAGCCATCTACATGGTGGAATGTATAACAACAAAAGATTTTTTTCGAGAAAACGCAAAAGAATTTGCGTTTCTTTTCATTGAACAGGAAGACATCAAGGGTACAACCTCCACAAAGGAGGGACATGCACACACGCACACACACATACACGACCGTCCTCACCAAGCGACTGCAACTAGGTAAGGAGGTGCCTACAACTTCAGACCGCAGCGACATTAGGCTTCAGCCAAGAATGGCGAGGCGTCGAGACTCGGAGCAACAGGGCAGCGTCACTGCCGTTGCCAAACGCCTCCAGGGACGATTACAACTCCAGGACTGCCCAGGCCAACGTACCTCGCACCCCTGTGCCTAGAGAGTCGGCGGGTGAAAGGCAGGGCCCGGCTGGAATTGGTGTAGCATTCGTCGGGGAAGTGCCGGCATTGGCATGCATTGCGCCTGGGATCCGTGCCCTATGTAGAGGTCTACGCCAAAGCAACCCATCGCCAACCTCCATTGCCGCATCAGGTACTCCAATTGCAGCCAAAGCAGCACCTTCAAGAGGGGAACGGCGCCAAGGTACCGCCGCTGCCCGGTCCAGGAGGCCGGACCTAGGGTTTCCCGGTGCTCGAGGAGGAGGTCTGGTCAGGGTCTTACCAACGCCTCCAAGGAGGAAACGGCACCCTCGGGCGTCGCCGTTGACAGCGCAGGCTGTCGCCGCTCGGGGATTTCACCCCGACCCATGAGCAAAGACCTCTGAAGACCATCGATGCAGGGGCAGACCGGAGGTGGTGAAGTACTTGCTGGAGAAGGCCCTCACACGGGGAGGGAAGCCTAATATTGTCGTCGCAGGAAGGGGCACCGGCCAGCGCAGCGCCAGCAGGCCGGCCACCATCGGGAGCGCGTCGAGCAGGTGACACTCTATCACCTGCACCGCGCCGCCACGGACTATGGCCGCCGCCGCGCTGGCCCGCAACTTCCACCGCCGGGATCCGCCGGGGCACAGTAGAGCAGCCACCGCCCAAAGGACTGCTGCTCGCATGCTCGTCTGCCCAGCGTCTTCCACGGCGGCTGGGAGGGGTGGGAGGAGGGAGAAGGCTCGGGTGGGGGGGAGGGGGATGCTGCAGGCCAGCAGGCCCAGATCTGAGCACCCCGCACCTCCGTCGAGCGCCGCCAGTGGCCGGCCTCCGCCCCTGCAACTCAACCTCGGCACGGCAGCCACATGAACCAGGGCCCCGCCGCCGCCGTCCGCCGGAGAGGGCTTCGCCCGCCGGCATCCTCCGGCGACGGCGAGGGGAGGATGGGGAAGAGGGAGGAGTTGGCTGGCGGCTAGGGTTTCGCCTCCCGAGTCGCCCCAATGGTGACAGAGCCGAGGAAACGGATGCGCGAAAGCCGTTGCGCTTGTTTGTGGCGCAGCCGTTTTCTTGCTGGAAGAAGAGCCGCTAGATTTGTCCAAAGCAGAAGGAAAAGATAAGCTCGGAAGAAAAGTAAGGGAAATAGGACCTACTTTGCTTTCCAAGTCCGCAAGGGATGGGTTTGTTTGCCAACTAGAATGAACAAGGAGATAGTTTTCCCTTGAAAGAAAGGGCAAGAAAAGGGCAGCTAGCTCGAAATCCGATAAATCGAATACCTCCTGGCTTCAGTTATGAGAGAGAACTCCAAGGCAGGATAAAGACTGCGCAAAACCTTACCAGCCCTTGACATATGAACAACAAAACCTGTCCTTAACGGGATGGTAGTATCTCATGCATATTTCGGCTCATGCAGTTTCAGGGCAGGTCACTGCTGGCAGACAAGATATGGGACTTCCCGCGCTAAGTTGGGGAGCGACGCGGGGGCAGGGGGCAATTGGTTTGGCAACATACCGAGTCTTTATTTACATTTCTCCATTTTTTCCGGATTTTTTACCATGGATCGAAAATGCCAATTCTAGTCAAATACATGCTAACCTTGGTATGCCAATGGTAAATACTGTATAGAGAAGGGCCATGCGGCATGGCTTCAAAGATATGAGATGCTAGAAAAGGGAGAAATCGACCATTGATGAATTAGAAGGTTTTAAAGAGAGAGGGTCAAATTATTTCTTCTTACTTGATAATAAATTCATAATAGCTGCACCTCTTCATTTTTAAATAGCATAGATGAGTTTGAACCTAACAAACATATCTGATGCAACCTGCTTCTACTCTCCAACTAACAAACGCGACCAAAAAGATTAGTGCAGCTTTTGCTATCCTGATGCCCAACATGGCATAATTTTCTTAGATACATTTTTGTTTGCTTGTTGTGGCTAGACTCTTGTGGCTGTCTGAATTTTGTGCCTTAGCTTGGCATTTGCTGCTGGTAGCATGCCAGCCTGGCTGCTGTCCGCCTATGTTGATGACAGTAAAGATGCAATGATTTTGTATATAGTTAACAATCTTTTCTGTGTCTTGCTATAAAAACAAGGAGTTTTGACATTTTTTTGTATTTGATAATGGGTCCGTTTTTTATCCTGTTCTTTACCTGATCACCTGCAGTGTCTTCTGTTTGCAGGCTGCTGATTGGAATTCAAGTTTTGCTCATCCAGCAAGGAAGGTTGTAGTAATTACATCACGCCTTCTTAGTGATGCACATCGGTACATTCTACGCTGCTTGGGCAACCATGGATCTGTTTCATATTGTACTGTATTGACAGCAATTTCCGAGGTGCTTCACCCCTACAATAATATGTTACTTGTGATGCCTGGTTTGCTTCTGAAGTGCCTGACCATCCTGCTAATTGTTATTGTTTTATTAAATTATGACTCTTTGTTGACAAAAGCATTCTATATATTTTGACTGGAGCAAAGTTCATTTCTGGAAAAAAGCATCGAAATACATGTTGGTTACCATCGGATCATGCTTGTAGCAATGCATGTACTCTATCTGCACTGTTTGATCTCTGTTTGTTTGTTTGTTTGTGACTTGGATAGTTGCATGTACCCCGTTTCAAAAAAAAAAAAAAAAAAATTCAGCTTAGGGCCTCTTTGTTTGGGTTATTTTTCCCTTTTAATTTTTAAGCGAAAGTCTAAAAAGCCAAAATAAGCCCAGACAAAGAGGCCCTTAAGGTCGCCAGGAGTCACATACTCTCTGATTCATGTGGTATACCTGTGTTCAGTCTCTATTTTAAAACTTGCCCGGCTTGATGTAGGTCCTCATGAGTCCTGAACTATCTGATTTATGTTGTAGCCATATATTAGGGTATCGGTAGAACTTTGCGCGCATTGCTTCCTCTGCAATCCGCAGTATCTTTTGCATTACTCAGCCAAAATGTTGAGTAAATGCCCATCTTGCTGTTATTATTCACTTCATTATTTAATAACCTTCTTAAGTCTATTTCAAATTATCCTAGAATTGTGCAAGGAAGCTTTTAACCTTTGGTGAATTTATTGCAGTTTGGTCACTCAGCCTATGTTGATTCACCACTTGGACCAGATGCTTTCCGGGAGTATGAGACATTACTCATTCAGGACCATGAGGAGCTTCTGAAGAAGAGTGGGAAGTTGAACAAGGATAAAGATAACATTCCTTACACACAGAGAGATTTTACCTCAGACAGTGATGATAAGTGGGGTTCTGGGGTGCACTATGGCCCTTCTGAATCTAGCCCGAGGAAAAAAGATTTCTCTGATGATGACTTAGGCCAGGTAGAAGCAAGAGGAAAGAGGCTGTCTGTAACCGTATGTCACTTTCCGATGATTTTCTCTCCTATTTCCCCAAGGATTTTTGTTTTGCCTTCGGAAGGTACAATTGCTGAATCATATTTGTCAAATCACCGTGAGGATTCCCTTGGCCCTGGTCTACCCTCCATATCTACTGGTAAAGCTTTTGATGGTGAAGAGGTACCCCCTGGAGTAACCTTGACTGCTCAATTCCTGTACCATTTGGCCAATAAGGTAACACTTTCAGTATATCCAACATGCTTCATGGTAGTTTCTCTTATCTATTTTTCAAGCTCACAACCTTTTGTTGATCTCCATTACAAAATGTGTGTAGATGGACCTAAAGCTTGATATATTTTCACTTGGTGATACTTCAAAAGTCATTGGGAAGCTGATGATGGATATGTCAAGTCTATATGACGTTGGTCGTAATAAGAGTTCTGCTGGTCTACTGATTGTAGATCGTACAATCGATCTCCTAACTCCTTGCTTCCATGGTGACTCATTTCTTGATAGGATGCTGTCCTCGTTACCACGCAAGGAAAGGGCTTCGTCCTATTATGTGGCAAAAAATCCTCAAACTCCCAGCAAGCATACTCAGGCTGCTGTTAAACGTTCCCCACTAGATATAAAGGTCCCTTTCGAAACAGCCTTTAGCAAGGAAGAAACTAAGAGTAGGACCACTACGTTGTCTGAAAGTATGATGGCATTTGTGTCTGGCTGGAACTCTGCAGAGGTTGACTCTGAAGTTACATGGCTACCTGATTACACTGACAAAGCACATGATTGCAAAGTAGGCACTATAAGTGGTTCTTTCTTATCCAACTATGCTGGAGTGCGCTACTTAGAAGCATTACTAGACAGAGGAGCAAAAGATGGGTTAATGTTGATTAAGAAATGGCTTATGGAGGCTTTACAGCTCGAGAAGTTGTCCTTTCCATCTAAGGGTCGACAAGCAGCTTCTGTTTCAGAGCTTCATTCTATGGTGCAACTGATCTGTCAAAACCAGTTGTCCTTGGTAAGAAACAGAGGGGTTATTCAGTTGGCACTGGCTGCTGAAATGGCCCTCCAGGAACCTCAAGGCACTCGCTGGGATGCCTTTACAAGTGCTGAGAGAATATTAAGTGTAACATCAGCAGAGACAACACAAAGTCTTGCCAGCGAGATTCGTGATTTCATCAACACTAGCACTTCAGTGGAATCTCACAAACAAGGTAGTACAACGGGGTCTTCGCAGGGCCTTCTGACTTTCCAGGACATATTACTTTTAACAATTATTGGATATATCTTGGCCGGTGAAAACTTTCCTACATCGATTGCGGGCGGTCCATTCTCCTGGGAAGATGAGCGGTCACTGAAAGATGTTGTGGTGGACTCTATCCTCGAGAGGCCATCATCTGTGAAGTTCAGGTTCCTTGACGGCTTGGAGAAGGAACTTGAAGCTAAAGCTAGATCTAGAGATGCTGATAGAAATAAGGACTCTAGCGAGCCTACATCCAGCACTACAGATGATTTTGATGACCAATGGGATAACTGGGATGATGATGATAATACTGATAATCAAAAGGATGAAGCTTACAGTGACATGCAACTTAAGTTGGAAGTACGGGATAGGGTGGATCAACTCTTTAAATTCTTTCACAACTTGTCCAGTATGAGGTTAAGGAATCAAGTTCTTGGAGAAGGGTTGGCGGCATTGAGTAGATTCGAGACTGATAGCTACTCAAGGAAAGGCTTGCTATACAAGTTGATATTAGCTGTTTTGACGAGATATGACATACCTGGCCTCGAGTATCATTCATCAGCTGTTGGCCGTTTATTTAAAAGTGGATTGGGAAGGTTTGGGCTTGGACAGGTGCGTTGGTCAATTGTATTTTTTACTTGATGTATCATCTCTGTTTAAATTATGGACTCACGGTTATTTTGCCTGCAGTCTAAACCAAGCTTTGGTGATCAAAGTGTTCTCATCGTTTTTGTTGTGGGAGGTATCAATACTCTTGAGGTATGTTCCGGTCCATATTCTTTGGCTTCATTTGTTTTATCATTTCATGATGAAGTTCGCTGCCTCTGTCGTAGTTTGTAATATTTTCATTAATATCCAATCTCGACCTGGGACTAGAGTAAGAACGCCCAACAAGCTTCTAATCTGATTTATTAGAACTGTCCAGCTTAATCCACTGCTTTAAAAATTTATTCGGTATGACTACATAACCCATCTCCATAACTTCAGGTTTTAGTTCACAGGGTTTGAGAAGCATTTGTCGAATTATAAGCCAGAGATGACAGTCCACCAAAACTAATGTCTCTTAAGAAAAAGCATGACTTCAAATCTATGTTTCTCAATAATGAAGGACAGACACAGTGCATAGAGGCTCCCACACAAGGTGGGGTTTGGGGAGGGATTATAGGAAGCTAGTCTTATCCCTGCAAAGTGCAGTGTAGGGAGGCTGGTTCGAACCCAGGATCTCTTGGCACAAGTGGGGAGGACCTCACCACTGCACCAAGGCCTGCCCTCATATGTTTCTCAATAATAAAAGGCTTTATTGTCTTAACAAATATGATGTTTCTTATGCAAGGTCCGGGAAGTCATGAAGGCAATCTCAGCGAGCAGCAGGCCCGATGTGGAGCTTATTCTTGGTGGTACAACCCTTCTTTCCCCAGATGACATGTTTGAGTTGATGCTGGGCTCATCCAGCTTTACTTAGGCTTTGACATCGGTTCTTTTGCTTCCAAGGGCTGCTTAAAGGTACAGCAGTAATCATGTAAACTCAATCTGTACATTTGTTTTTGCCCCCGAGAAGGAAATTTACTGGCTTAGAGAACCGCCAAGTTAGTCGCAATGTTGTAACCCTCATTGCTCAGGAGTTTGTAACAGAATAAGATTCCTGCCCCACCTTCAAGCCAGTAATTTGAAGTGTACCTTTGTACTATATTGTCAGCAATACAAACAATTACATAACAAACCAAACATGCAATGGCTAAAATTGGCAATTGACTTGGAAAAAAATTCTATCTTCCACCAAAAAGTTGCCAATTTGTTTTTTTGCGTACTATTCTATATTTTGTCTAGACATGACAAAGCTTTCACCATCTTTTCTTTCTCCTCTTCCTGAAACTTCCAATTGCACCATGCCATGACTCCATTCCCATCAACCCTCACATCTTGGTTCTCTTGTTCTTGGACACTTTGGTCTAGGGGAATCTTGGGGTCACTGTCCTTTTTTTTTATGAGACTTCCTTGTGTAGATTATACTGGATCCTTCAATTATTGGCACACGCGCACACGTACCGAGTGAGCCGTTGATGGATGGATCAAGCTTCTCCAGATCTGATGTTTGACGTGAGATCGAGGCCGGGTGTTGCCTGGGCACCCTACAGTCTCTGGCCTGCAAGGCTAATCGTTGTAGCTTTGCTTGGCCTGTAGCCTACCTGGCAGTATCTGCTTAACCTTATTAATCAGATATAAGTGATGTTTCGTGTACATGGAACGGCGGACATGTTAGAGACTGAATAATTCATGCTCTTGGATTCATGGATGGATCTTTGCTTCATCTTGCTGTCAAGCTTGTTCCTGTCTGAATCTGGGGCTATGCATCTTGTGGTTTCCTCACTCACTAGTCACTAGGTCAGATTGAACAAATCTAGCTAGTCCTACAATTTCTTCACAACAAAGGCATGCATGGACCACCACCAGGGAGACAGGTCTCTCACACCTTTCTGCAGCATGTGATCCACAAAACCCTCTCATTGCAGCTGATCTTTCCTTACCCTGTTCCTGATCTCTCAGTAGCACTTTAGTTTTCTAGGACAAATTAAAGGTGGACCAGTGCAATGCATGATCATGCAAGCATGCATGCAGGTTTTTCTTCCATCTCTGTCATGTGATTCTTCTACAGGTGGTACTGGTTGTCCTGTGGGCATCATCAGCTAACAGGATGGATGAATCATAATCATCACCCATAGCATGTCTGCTTTGTGAAGGGGATGGTGACATTGATCATCAATACGAACCTTTTGTAGTACATGGTAGCTAGGACCCATCTCTCCTAGAAATGATCTCCTCTGATTAGCACCCAAGGAGAAAGAACAAGAGCAAGAACACACCAATGTACTAATTCAGAGACTGATATGTCGTCATGAGATACATACATACATACACACAACTCTCACGAACTGATAATTACAAACATAACACACACAAAACACATGCAAGGACAAGATCAAAATTCAAAACAAGCTCTGGTTTGATTTTTTGTTTGTGAGATTGACTAAAGTTTCTCCTCTCAAGAAGAAACCATGCAATGCCATCCGATAATTAATATTTTTAGCTTCAGTTTGCTACTTAATAATATAGGTAGAGGCGATTATAATTGAGATTAAAGCTAGGCAATTAACTAGTGCCTGGGAGGGCACTGGTAGCACTTGGTGAAGAGGCCGAAGGTGTTAACCTGGCGCACAAAGTTGACGGTGCTGGCCCATCCGCCGAAGCCGAATCCGACGACGAGCACCCACGCCGCCACGAAGCAGTTCACCACGTACATCCCTGCCCAACCTCCGAGCCACCGAGGCGGTCGCTCCACGGCGCCCTCCCTCGCCGCGGGTGACGCGAAGACGGCCATGTGCGCAGCGGCCGGGATGATGTACACGGTGAAGCTGACAAGGAGGGACCCCACGGTGGAGTTGATGGGACCGAAGAAGGGGAAGACGACGGCCAGGAACCAGATGGGCGCCACGACTGGGAGCCGTGCGGCCGCGCGCCGGAGCACGGTACTGGTCTGTTCGGAGTGCACGCCGATGGCCTTCTCCCAGACAAAGTAGAGCGGGGTGCATGCGAAGCCGAAGGTGATGAACTGATGGATGAGCATGAGGACGACGGCCGCATCACGGAAGCGGGTGCGTGGGAGGAGGGAGAAGGCGTTGGAGTGGTCGAGGAGGGCGTCGCCGAAGGCCCAGTACATGGCGGAGGCCGACGGCAGCGTGAGGGTGAGCACGTAGAGCGTCGCCATGAGGTAGATGAGCTTGAACTTCTGCGGCTTCCACATGGCATGCATGATCTCACTGCCATTAATTAATTGCGCAATGCAAGACGATCATCCATCAGAATGCAGGAGCTCAACATGCAAAATAATAATAATTCTGATATGAATGAAGTATATATATAGAAAGTATATATAATTGAATATACTTACACGGTGACAGCGTGCCCTCCGAAGGTGTAGAGTATGTTGGTGGCCCCGGTGAAGTAGAGCACCATCTTGGTCGGCGCCGAGTGCGTCACTCCCTCCGCCTTGCCGTGGATGAGGGCGGCGACGGTGAGGTACCAGGCAGTGTAGGTGGTCATGAGGAGCCCCAGGAAGGACCACATCCGGTAGTTGTGGAAGGAGGGGATGAAGACCGTGGTGGCGCAGCAGGCGCCGAAGATG
This sequence comes from Puccinellia tenuiflora, assembly GCA_012064385.1. Lineage (NCBI taxonomy): Eukaryota > Viridiplantae > Streptophyta > Magnoliopsida > Poales > Poaceae > Puccinellia > Puccinellia tenuiflora. The sequence continues at coordinate 117,524 of QRDG01001545.1, read as the reverse complement.
TACGTCCATGTCCTCTTATCCAGCGAGTCGTTGATGTAGTAGATGTTACTGTGCAGATCGATCACACACACTATTTCTCAGTGTAATTTGACTTCAATATCGTTCATCGATCGACAAGGAAGGATAATAATGTTTTCTATTTCCTTAAAACTAGGAAAATACTCCAGCATGTATATACAGTACACTGATTACCTGGCGCATGCGATGAGCTGGATGACGGATCCAAAGAGGAGGAAGGTGCAGTTGAAGAAGAGGCCGGCGTTCCGCCATTGTTTCCCCAGGAGGCCGTGGAGGACCTCGAACCACTGGATGACGTGGTTCCGGAAGTCCACCTTCTCCCGCTCCTTCCTCGTCCGGTACTCCACGTAGAGCACGCTGATCAGGTACGCCGTCCAGCTCCCCATGAGGCCGTAGAAGAGCTGGAAGGCGATGCCGCTCGCCATGCCCAGCTGCGAGAAGGAGTAGGGCAGCGTCAGCAGCACCTGCGCCACCTGGTTCGACGAGCAGCTAAACCAGGCGTCGTAGGCGGAGCCGCCGTGCCAGAAGAGGTTCGACACCAGCTTGCTTCTTCTCCCCGACGACGCGCTGGCGCTACCATCGCCGCCGGCTCCGACACCTCCTCCTCCGCCGTCGTCGCCTCCTGATTCTCGCTCCATCTCCACGTAGTTCCCCGCCACCACCGTCTCCACCTTCTCCGACGCCATTATCTCCCTCTGATATGGAGTAGAGTAGGGATGATCTCTCACTCCTCTGCTCTTGCTGTGGCTGAGGCTGTAGTACTATATAGGATCGATCAAGCTGGCGAGATCGAACGAATGATAAAGAAAACGTTGGTGTGGCTAGTGATGGGCGCATGCATGCTGGATGGGGGCAGCACACGAGCGCCCTGGCCCATCCGGCAGCTGGCAAGCTTGTGATCTTTCTCTTCTCCCTTTTCTTCTTTTCCGTCTCTTTGATATGTAAGAGAGATCTAGTGTACATAATATAGTGACTGTTCAATGGATAGTTAGATAGATAGATAGATAGATATATATATATATAGAGAGAGAGAGAGAGAGAGAGAGAGAGAGAGAGTGTGTGTGTGTGTATCATACAAAGCGTACTAGCAAGATTTCTAATCAATAGACTGTGATCTTTGCTTCGGTAACCAGACGTGATTGGAGCAAAGTTGGCGCATGACATGTCCTTGTACGATTCATCATTAGTTGGAGCTAGCTACCTAGCTACTGTCAGTGTACGAAAAAAGTTTTCTTCACGAACTATGAAATGTGTTGTTTCATTTGAGTTCGTAATGTATATAGGAGTGACATTTGAAGTGAACAATACTATAAATTATTTTGGTAATAATTGACCAAGGAAAATAATTATTTTGTTGAACAAAAATATTAAATAGCTAATTTTTCTGCGGAACAACTAGTTAATTTAATTGGTTACTAAATCTAGGAAGATATCACATTTTCTTATGTGTTAGTGTTTACTGTTCATGTTGATACCTTTCCATTACACTTTCGTATATCTGCCGTACCACCGAAGAAGATCAAACAGCAACGCAGCTAATTATTAGTTGTCACACGTGTGCTACAATAATGTGGAGCACCATCTCCCACCCCTGGAGCAATCATCATTAACATGAACGAAATAATGGGAGGAAATAGGACATCATATAGTACTACAAAAATGGATTAAAAGAATTACAATAATGTATAGGAGTTGATGATATCGATTAATTGTTCACCCAATTTTGGGGCCCACATCATATTGCCGTACATCTTCTTAAGAAAATTTTCCATCAATAAAATTTATTTAGGACAATTTAGCATCGAAAATAAACCTCAAAATAATTCTTCCAAAACACGACATGCAAATTGAGTTTTTGAGGAAAAGGCAATCCTTCTGCAGTTCGATTACAAGACGAGAATATTTACGTACATTTGTACAAGAATAAACCAAAAAACTATGGTGGGGGGTATGTAGGGTCGTGGGTGAAGGCATACACACACAACGATATCTCCTCACGAATAAGGTGGGCTGCCCGAATGGAGAGGAAGGTTTTGCTTATGAAAACAATACGCAATAATTTTTTGCAATGGTGAGGACAAGGTTTTAAATCGTGTTTTTCCAGCTCTGTGGTTGCTATTGCTAGCTAGTCCGGATGCTAATTCCAATAGCATTTGAATATTAAATATATTCATATACATAGTTCTATTAGTTTAGTTTACAGAAAAACTGAAAATGGCCTGATGTATTCGCGCATTTCCACTTTGGGGAATATCGTTATAGCTATAGTTGCTTTCACTCTAAGGCAAGTAGAACAAGCTGTTTTGTGCGATTGCGGCCTTAGCTAGAATAGCGGTACAAGGTGCCATGATGTACCTTTAGGGCTTCAAAAAAACCTTTAGCGCAACAATAACATAGCTATTTAAAAGATTTTAGTAGATCAATCGTCGCTATCATGTCTTCAACATTTTTTGATGCTCACAATGGGAGGTGTTGCGGCCGGAGGAGGGATCGGAGGCCGGTCCACCCAAATGATCGTAAACACATATCATATCTTGTGTGAAACATTCTCGGTGGAGCGGAGGACTGTATCCCCATGCACAGAGAAAATATTACAAGACATAACAAGTAACACAAAATTATAGTGTTAATGTAGGAGGTATCTAAAATGGGGGAACACAAAAGTATATATGATTAGATTACTAAGTGCGCGTTCACAAGACATGATTAGCAGGGCTCTACATGGAATCAAGGAGGCAGGTCCTACTTATAATATTCCTTAGTTTTCTTTCCCCTTTTACGCCTTGATGGCACAGTAACAAGCTAGCAAAGGAACAACTAGGAGTCTATAATCATATTACCCCTTTAGATATTTCCGCATTAAAAAAACCAATAAATCACTATGTAGGACATGTATGAGTTGGTTGGTCTTGATTATTTTGTCGGGATCTTGTTGAGGAAGCATTGTTTAAGTAGGGCAAATCTAATACAATTAATGTGACATTAGTTGCAATGTTCTACTTGATTTGTATGACAATATTTGATTTATAAAAAGTAAACACTAAAGTTTGGAACACACTAGTGCAAGGGATTAATTTCCTCAAATAACTATACTTCATAACTCATCATGTTAGTTTCCTCTTCACTATGAAATAGGTGATAGAGAGTGTAGCATGATTTTTATCTCTATATATATTTTTCTAGTGATAGAGAGTGTAGCATCATAAATGAGTTGCATACATGCATCGCTTCTGCTGAACTATACAAAATGAATAAAAAAGCATAAGAGAAAACAACACGCAATTAAAAAAATGTACGCAATAAAAATGTGCTAATATCTACAACATAAAATGTATGTAGTACGTAAAAATATTATGTGATGGATCTAATAAAACTAATTTTGTATTGTAGATACTGATATATGTTTTAGTTGACTTGATCAAACCTAACGAAGTTTGACCTAGGACAAATCTAGAATTTCAACTAATTTGAAACAAAAGGAGTAGCTAGTTCATGAAAAATGAAACTAAGTAACTTGAATGAGCGATGAAATAGGGGAAGCCCAGCTATATATTATAATTGTTGGTAATTTGTAAATTGTAATACTACCACTTCATTGTTTACGCAAATAAGGCACACTTCTTTTCAGCTTCTAGGAGGGTTTCTTCGGGAAGCTCCTCTTCACCAGCTTCCCTCAGAAGCTCGCGTCACAAATTAGTTTAATCTTCTAAATTAGTCTTGGAAAGAACAATTTAGAAGTCTAAATGAATTTATGAGTCAACCTTCTCGGAGAAGCTGGGGGAGAGGAGCTTCCCGAAGAAACCCTCGTAGAAGCCGAAAAGAAGTGCGCCTAAGCATGCTAGAAAGAAGTGATCGAAGATAATGATGCTGATGAACATGCAAGAGTTCCACCGATCGTAATTGCTCGGTAGCTTACGATTCTGTGATCTCTACCTTTGGAGTTTTAGTTTACTAAACCAGTCCCCCTCTGCTGATGTATATAATGCAGCATGCACAAAGGTGCGGTGCGGTCCGTACTGGCAACCATGGTCTCTTCTCTTTCTCTTCAAAGAATGCATGCATGATGCAAGGACCTCCCCTATCTTTATCCTGTCATCCTTTTTGAATTGGGACCGATGAATTCATATACTTCCTCTGTCCCAAAAAGGATGTCACATATTTGTCTAAATTTAAATGTATCTAGACACAATTTAGTATATAGATACATCCAAATTTAGACAAATGTACGCCATCCTTTTTAGGACGGAGGGAGTATAGTTTTTCAAACTATTGGACCATGCATGGACCATGTCGATGGACATTCATAGATCATCCCTAAGACACGTGCAAGCTAGCTAGCTAGGTAGCCTCCTTTGAAAGAAAGAAAAAAGTTCTTATTATCATCACATGGCGATCGAAGAATCCATGTGTGCTGGACCTTGATCGTGATTCTTCGACCGGCCAGATGCATCCATCATTTGCCCATATGGTTGCTAGTGACTGACCAGCTAAAGCAACTCATTTGAGCGTCACTGTATGTCTCTATTTAGGGCATCTTTTGAAGGGAGTTGCAAGTCAATATAGTCTCCTCAGCATTTATCGGATAAACTACCAGTGTTTAAGATGACGTTAACCAAATATGTTAGAATGCAGTCTTTGTTCTTTACAATCCATTGGTTTGAGGGAAATTGGGAGGCGTTCTCTCGTGGTACTCCCCACCGTGATCTTACCGGACCGTTTTGATCTTTCTTTCAAGTTGATTTTCAACTTCTGCCTAGAATTTAAAGTAATCTAGAGCCTCACCTTTAGTTTTCAATAGATATGCATAACAGTACATAGTTGAATTATCAATAAAAGTCACCACCTATTATCAACACACCATTCATCACGAAAAATTCTGAATGCTTGAGTTCTAGTGGTGCCAAATTTCTTATTTGTGCAGACTTGTGAGGCTGCTTTGATTGCACACACACATGACACTTAGAGTCTTTGACTAAGGTGAATTTTGGAATTAAACTTTAATATCAAGCCGCAACATCGAACCAAAATTAACATGACAAAGTTGTGAATGTGAAACATTAGTCTCATCATTAATAGTGCATACATGATTCACAACATTATCACAGAATCTTTCAAAGAGAAGCAGAACATGACTCCGCACTCATAGCCTTTTCCAACAAAAAGATTCATACTTAGACAATACAACTTTATTGACGCAAACAACAACTTGAACTCATCTTTCAGAAGACAGGATCCACTAAGGATATTCTTCTTCAAAGATGGCATATGCTGCAGATTTTTCGGTTGTACGATTTTTTCCGAAGTAACCCCCATTCCCCATCATGCCGGAAGAAACCCGTTAAGCTTGGTAAGAGGTAAACATGGAGATGTCATCACACACAACCACCATTCAATGGAATGAAATACTGAAAAAACGTTAGGTAGGAATTTACCATACCCTGAAGTTCCTTTCTCAGTATTGCCAATAACCATGTTGACAGACTTGGAACTATGTCCATGCTGACCCTAAAAAAAACTTCACTTGCAAGTTGCAATGAGAAGATCTCGGTGCAACCCCACTTGGAACTATAAAATATTCAGTTGCAACCAACTTGTAACTCAAAAAGCCCCACTGGCAGCTCCTATTTTATCATAAATCACGATGCAATGCAACATTTATGAGTCGACTGAGCTCTAACTTAAAATTTTGATTGACTGGGAGTTAGTAAAACCTGTAAACATATCAAAAAAAGAAATGAATTTTTTTATCAACAATACTTTTTTATGCATGATATTGATCGGACATTAGTATATTGAAAAATAAAGTATTTATAACTTAAAAAGGTCAAAATGAAGTATAGGTAAAACAAAGTCAACAACATGAGGATAAAACTATTATCTTTGCTCTACGTAGAAACACATCTTATGTACTACCTCCGTTCCATAATGTAAGCCTTTTTAGCATTTCTCTTTCCATCCGTATTTAGACATGTTTTAGTGTAAGGTTCAAATGAATCTTGCACTAAAACATGTCTAGATACGGATGGAAAGAGAAATGATAAAAATGCTTACATTATGGAACGGAGGTAGTAGTTGGTTATGCACAATATGAAAAGAAATGTCGGGGATGTGATCCCCGGTATCCCAAATTTATGTGGAGATTGGGATAATAAAAGAGATAAAAGGGAATTAAATAGGTGGGGATAAAGGAAAAACAGGAGAAAGGCTCCACGAGCCGAGTTTGATGCAACCCAGGCCGAATCAAGCAGATTATCTCGGATGGGCCGAGTTATAGCTAACCCGGCTGGGCCGGCCTAAGGCAGACTCGGGTGGGCCGAGTTATCCCAGACCCGGGTGGACCAGCTGTCCAGTGACCCGGATGGGCCGGGGTCGCGTTACTCAGCTGGCCCGAGATAGTCCACCTCGGCTGGGCCGGAAGTCAGCACCTTAGCCGGACCAGGATCTCCATTCGGATGGGCCAGGGATCCTCCACTCGGCTGGGCCGAGTCTTCACTCGGTCGGTCGATCCCATCGATCGAATGGTCGGCATCGTGGCGTCGCCAGCTTTCCGGATCCCAGCGACAGAATCACAGCCAGGCCGGTTTTCAGCGCTGCCTCGCACGGGACGGTGCCATCGATCCGAGTCAGCCATGGGTTGATCGCTGGCTCCTCCGCCGAGTGAACTCCAGGCCGGCATCGCTAATTCCATTTCCTGCCGAGTCAGCCGCATGTCGGTATCTCCCCTGCTGAGTCAACGATAGACCGGTGTCCAGGACCTCATAACCGGATCTTCTGCCAGGCCGGATCATCTCTAGCTTCACCAAGTCACACCAGCCTCAGGATTGCTCCGAGATAAGCGTGTTACACCGGCATATACAAATATCTGCTATCGTCTCCCAAGAGATAAGGTCAAGGGACAAGCTAATTAAGATCAAGGACGCAGGCAACGTGGCTGCAGTGCGCGTGTGTCGCGCACGCCGATTAGACCCCAGTAGTCATATCATCAATAGTGTACCTAGAATAGTGTAGTTTGTCCCCTTGTCCCCTGCTTGTCCCCTGGGCTCTCTATTTAAAGAGCACCAGGGGGAGGAGACGAGGGGCACGGCAGCAGAGGACGGCGGCAGACAGCTCCTTAGCTCATTTCTCTGCAGCAGCTTAGCGCTGCTTAGCTGAGGATAGAGATACAGCTCCAGGAGCACTTTTGTAATACAGATCGATACACAAAAATAGTCAGACAAGCAGGAGTAGGGGTTTTACCTCCTCACGAGGGCCCCGAACCTGGGTAAATTGTGTGTGTTCGTATGTTTTCCTTCACACAACCCCTCCCCGAATCCTCTAGCGTCCAATCGGCCCCACATCAAGCCTATATGGCATCTGTCCGTGCTCCACCACGACAGTTGGCGCCCACCGTGGGGCTGGTAGTGGCGCTAGCTGGGCTAATTTCGGACGGGACCTTCTTCATCGACTTCCGGCGAGCACCTCGCGTGGCGTCGCGGGGTTTCCGCTCGCCGGGCCGCTTCATCAAGTTCTTCGTCATCGGCGCCAACATCGTCAACAAATCTCAGGGGCGGTACGGTCGGCTGGCCGTACCTCTGGCGTGCCCGGCGGCTCCACGTCAACACTGCCGTCGCGCTCGCAGGCCTCCCAGGCATCGTCAATTCGGACGGGATCTTCTTCAGCAACTCGAGGACTCGGCATCACTATTATTCCCCGAGTTCGAGCTTGCCGCGGTAGGCGGTGGCAGGCGCAGCCTGCAGCAGCAAACGTCATCAACAGATCCCGGTTAGTCGATCCTAAAAACTACTCGGGGACTGCCCCTCGTGCCATGTTAAGTTGTTTTCCCCGGGAGCAAGGCGTTTTAACCCGGGGACTGCTTAGCCGGTATTTTACAGTTTCTCCTAGATAAGTGAAGTAACTCGGGGACTCGGCTGAGCCCAGTTTCGCATCCTTGTGCATAATAATGTTGCTAGATTTATTTTCCAGCACATGTTATGGTTAGTTGCCTCTGGTCAGTAGACTTGTTTTTCTCTTGGAATGGTCATAATATGTGTGCTGGAGCTAGTTTACCTCGGTTAGTAGATTTGCTGTTCCGGTCAAGAATTCTTTGTATATATGTGTGCTGGACTAACATTGAAGGGTGGAATCAATTTTGCTGAAAAACGTTCGTTACCGGGTCATGCCGGAAATCCGGGTCATCCTGAAATCCGAGTCATGCTAATATACTGGTGATTCAAACCAAGATATCAGTGAATCAGGCTGACATATAAATATCCATGCCGACATCAACGTCTTCCTCGACTGCTCCAACAACATTGCCCCGTGAGTATCATTTGTATGTCTGCATCACTCTTTGTTGCATAGTCTCAAGCAGTACTCGGGGACTGCCCCCTCCAGCATGCTTAGTTGTTTTTCTCGGGAGCAAAAAGGTTGTAACCCGGCGACTGGTTAACCCTTAGCCTAGCTTTTTTCCTAGATAAGAAAAGTTGCTCGGGGACTCGGTTGGGTTCGAGTCTGCCTCCTCGTAATTAATCTTGCTGCTAGATTCAGTTTCCGGCATGTGCCAGGTTTATTTCATTTTGTGAATAGAACTGTTGTTCGCACTAAATATTCGGTATATATGTGTGTTTGGGCTAATATCGTACAGAGGTGCCAGATTTACCGGATTATTATTCATCACAAGAATTATGGCATTATCGGCATTCCCAGATCACCGTTTATGTCGGTTCAGCTTATCCGGACAATCGTTGACACTGTCTTGCCGAATCATAAAATGACGTAGCATCCCGACATATCACACATCATCCCGACATATCCTGTGTCGGCAATTAGAGTATCAATAGCACAATATCTCCAGATCGCCGTTTATTTCGGTTCGCCAAAGTATCAGGGCATCCTGCAATATCTCGAATCGCCGTTTATTTCGGCTTGCCAAAATATCACGGCATTTATCTCACATCAACAGGCATCTCATAAATCGTTATCTTTATCGGCCTTGTCGGCTATCATGATTCTTCAATTATCTCGGTGCATCAAGTCAAAAAATATCTAAAATCTCACCAGGTATTACGCGTTGAGAAAAATCTCAACTCGTCATCCGACGAATGCATATCAAGGCAGAATGACAAATTCAGCCAAGGACGGCTATATGTCGGTCTGGCTTGTGCTGCCGACATACAATTTCGGTAATGCCCAAGAAGGCTAGAAACCGGTATATAATGATGCCCAAGCAGGCTACATGTTGGTCCAGCACATGCTGCCGACATGTCTATGAGGTAAAAGACCAAAGTGGTAGAAACCGACATATAAAAATATGCCCATGAGGCCAGCATATCAAACCAGCAGTGGCTGGATACATCTATGTCGGTAAAACGCCCAGAGTGTCTAAAAACTGACATATGAGATGTGCCCAGAGTGGCCGAGATACCGAGACATATGAGATATGCCCGGAGAGGCTAAGCTGTCATATGAAGCATGCCCATGCCTTTGGAATATTTCCGGTGCTAACTGTATATCTCGTTGTTGATTCGGGTGAGCTCGATCAACCGGATGTTGCATTTAACCTGGAGGGCATGGCTAGAGAATCGACAGATAATGATGCCCGTGCTGGCAAGATATATTTTTATATATGTGGAGATCTTAATGTTGCTATTTATTTTTATAAGCCTGCGCGCGACTCTACGAGTCCCCCGCAGCCTCGGGGACTTGTGTCGGGGATGTGATCCCCGGTATCCCAAATTTATGTGGAGATTGGGATAATAAAAGAGATAAAAGGGAATTAAATAGGTGGGGATAAAGGAAAAACAGGAGAAAGGCTCCACGAGCCGAGTTTGATGCAACCTAGGCCGAATCAAGCAGATTATCTCGGATGGGCCGAGTTATAGCTAACCCAGCTGGGCCGGCCTAAGGCAGACTCGGGTGGGCCGAGTTATCCCAGACCCGGGTGGACCAGCTGTCCAGTGACCCGGATGGGCTGGGGTCGCGTTACTCAGCTGGCCCGAGATAGTCCACCTCGGCTGGGCCGGAAGTTAGCACCTTAGCCGGACCAGGATCTCCATTCGGATGGGCCAGTATCGTCCACTCGGCTGGGCCGAGTCTTCACTCGGTCGGTCGATCCCATCGATCGAATGGTCGGCATCGTGGCGTCGCCAGCTTTCCGGATCCCAGCGACAGAATCACAGCCAGGCCGGTTTTCAGCGCTGCCTCGCACGGGACGGTGCCATCGATCCGAGTCAGCCATGGGTTGATCGCTGGCTCCTCCGCCGAGTGAACTCCAGGCCGGCATCGCTAATTCCATTTCCTGCCGAGTCAGCCGCATGTCGGTATCTCCCCTGATGAGTCAACGATAGACCGGTGTCCAGGACCTCATAACCGGATCTTCTGCCAGGCCGGATCATCTCTAGCTTCACCAAGTCACACCAGCCTCAGGATTGCTCCGAGATAAGCGTGTTACACCGGCATATACAAATATCTGCTATCGTCTCCCAAGAGATAAGGTCAAGGGACAAGCTAATTAAGATCAAGGACGCAGGCAACGTGGCTGCAGTGCGCGTGTGTCGCGCACGCCGATTAGACCCCAGTAGTCATATCATCAATAGTGTACCTAGAATAGTGTAGTTTGTCCCCTTGTCCCCTGCTTGTCCCCTGGGCTCTCTATTTAAAGAGCACCAGGGGGAGGAGACGAGGGGCACGGCAGCAGAGGACGGCGGCAGACAACTCCTTAGCTCATTTCTCTGCAGCAGCTTAGCGCTGCTTAGCTGAGGATAGAGATACAGCTCCAGGAGCACTTTTGTAATACAGATCGATACACAAAAATAGTCAGACAAGCAGGAGTAGGGGTTTTACCTCCTCACGAGGGCCCCGAACCTGGGTAAATTGTGTGTGTTCGTGTGTGTGTTCGTGTGTTTTCCTTCACACAACCCCTCCCCGAATCCTCTAGCGTCCAATCGGCCCCACATCAAGCCTATATGGCATCTATCCGTGCTCCACCACGACAAGAAACAACAAAAAGAACCTGATGAAGAACAAATAACGTGGACGAGAGTCTATAAATAAGGTATCAAGATACAGGGTGACATACTGACATGAAAGAATACCTGTAAGAATACCCGTGATGGAACACGGGTACAACACAACGGGGAATAAACAGCGGAAAAAAACACAAATTACTCACGAATCTCTACATGCTATCCAACGGCTCTAGGGTCGACCGAGAATTTACTAATTCTCAGCTGACTCAAAATCAGCAAATCCGGAAAAAAAAAGCAGCAGCCACGCTCCTCCCCAGTTTTCCTCTCTCGCCGCCGCCGCCGCCGCATCTGCCTGAACTCGCCGCAGCTGTCCGCCCCAAGTCCCCACCGCCAGGTCACCTCCCGCCCACCCCAAATTTCTCGCCGCCGGCCGCTGTGGATCCTCTAGGCCGACGAGCTCCACCAACGCACCTCCGACGGAACTCCTCCTCGAACAACAGCTCGTTCTGGAGCTGCGCCCTGTGACGAGAAACTCCGCCTGTAGGTGGGGACCGGATGAGCCAACGCCTCTGTTGCATGCTTGCAGCTCGCCGTCGTGAAGCTGCATGCCACCGTCGCTCCTTCCAAGACCCCTAGCAGCTAGTCCTCATATCCACGTCTCCATTTGTGCCGCTGTTGACCACCCCTGGAGCCTCTTCTCGTGGTTGGCTGCAGGCAAGTTTTCTTCAGTTCAGATGTTCAGGTATTGCATGTTCAGGCATATGTTCAGATTTCTTCAGTTCATAGCTCCTATGTGTGTATGCAGAAATTAGGCCTTTGTACATGTTAGCACTTGGTACAATGGCACATAAGAAATTCATGGGTAATATATACATGGATAAGCCCAAATTAAATAAGCCCAAATTAAATAAGCCCAAAAGAAGGGGAATAACTGTTTCTAGTAGCTTCTCCTTGCCACAATGATGGATTCTCAAGACGTAGCAGCCCGGCTGCAACAATGCAGCAAAAATTGCCCAAACACAATGACAAGAAACAGCAGTAGGTAGCATTCCGCGCGGCCTCTCGGAGGATGTCGATTACCGGCAGCAAGTAACTACGTGTGCTTAGAGCCTTGGGTAGGGACAACTCGATGGTGTCCTTGATCGAGCCCTCCTTGCCACAGCTTCAAGCTACTAGATCACAACGATGCAGCGACGTCGCTCCGTGACAGAGACGATGACGACTGTGCAGCAACACCGAGTGCAAATCACGGTGACACAACACCTCAGTTAGCCGCCACTGAGCTTGAAGTCACAGGAAAATCACACTGGATTAGCCCGCTCTAATACCATATTGCAATTTGGGGGAATTTAGATTTTGGGATTCTAGGGATTTGAGAGGAAGAACACGGGGATAATTCTACGAGCTTCAGCAGATACATATTTACTAAGTTACACGACTTAACATTATTTGCGAGCAAGAACACGTGGAAAATTAGCAAATTACTTTAATATTATGGATGGGTAGATAATATATTAGCTCACACTTTCAAATACGTTTGTAAGATTCACTTAGGATGGACAGAAAAACAAGGTAGCTATCAAGATGTTAGTTTGGAAATAAGTACTAGTGTGCCCATTAGTGAGTGCAGATGATTCAAGCTCCATATTACAATTACGGCAGGTCGGCAGCATAACACGCTAACTTTGCAGTTGAGAAATACGGAGTAAGAATCACGAGCATCAGCTTCCAGTCTGCTGCGATCCGATGCAGCAACCACGACAGATGATATATCAAATAAATCATATTCACGCTTATCACAGAGTGCAGGGTTTTATGCACAAAAATTGTTCAAAGACAATAAATTAAGGACCCAAACTAGATTTTTTCACAAATACTTTGCAACCGCAGATCCATTGTTCCAACTGATGTATTGAACCTGTTCAAGGTGCTTCCTTCGCTTGCTCCAAGTTCCGTTACAGTGAACTTGCCACTTCTTATTCTGAAAGTAAAACATAGTTTTAGCATACTGCGTCTACATGGTAAAATAAATACAGGTAGAAGAAGTACATAGCATGCAGGCGGATTTAATTTATGGAGCTGCTCGGAGATATACCATTTTTTTCTTCAGTGAGGGGCTCTTCATCACTCTCAATCCCATCCTCATCGAGTTGCTCAATGTTGCTGGTTTCAGCATTATTTTCTGGAGCTACTTGAGCACTCATTTCAGATTGTTGTTGCTCCGGCCCAAGCTGAATGTTACTGGTTTCAGCATTATTTTCCGGTGGTACTTGAGCACTGATTTCAGATTGTTGTTGCCCCGACCCAGGCTGAATGTTACTGGTCTCACCATTATTTTGCTGAGGTACTTGAGCACTGGTTTCAGGTACTTGTTGCTCCGGCTCAGGCTGATTGTTGCTGGTTTCAACATTATTCTCCTGATGTACTCGAGGATTTGCTCCATGTGCTTCATCCTTATCCCACAGACTGCTCTTCTCAATACCACAGTGGCTGAGCAATGCCCAAATGAGGGTTATGAACTCCCCTCCCGACTCGAGGTGATGCTTGTGGTCTGCTACATTCCAACTTGGAGCTATGTGCACAAGTAAATCAGCCCACACTTCTGCTAGAATCTTCCAACGGCTTTCTGTATCCTCATTGTCGATCAGGGCCTTGCCAAGAGTAGCACCTTGCTGCAGTATGTTCATATCCACATTGTTCGCCGGGGCTTCCTCCCCTATGTCCATGAGTTTGCTATAAGTACAATTTCTCAAGTTGCAGTCTTTGAGTTGGACACGAACTTCTTCCAAGGTTTCCACAAAGATCAAATCAGGCACAACGAAACTATCTGGCAACAGTGTAGACAGAAAAACCTGAAGATAAGCGCAGTACCGTGACAAGCTGATTGCAACGTGATAATCAGTCTGTAGTTGAACAGTCATATTCTCGTTGACAAGGTACGGCGGCTTGGAAGTGCAGCTGGCGAATGTCTTGAGGCCTGACCAGGCACAGCGGAGGAACCCGGGTTTGTTCAAGTCCACTTCGCACTCCCGTGCAAGCTTGATCTCGCAGAGGGTGGTGGCTATGTGCCACACAAGAATGACCTGAGAACATGTGTGTAGCTCAAGGCAGGCCCAGCTGTACCGTTCGGACCTTTGCACTGAGCCTATAAATGATGGAATTTCTTTCGGCAGCTGAGGTTTATCGAGGTTCACGCGGCGGAGCGCCTGTAAGATTGCTTGCTTTACACATCTTGGGACCTTGATAGATTTACCACGTTTTCTTCCATCCATTTCCTGTGGAATCTTTCCCAGGCTAATGGCATTTGCGATTTTCCAAAAGAATGGCTTGTAATTGCATGACTCCAACAAGTCGTACTGGTCCATGAATCCATGCCACGCGTCAGCAATATTGGACTTGTAAAATGATCTTATAACACGCTCATTGAGACAAAACCGGAATCGTTTCTGCACATACTTGCACACGAGGAGTAATCTTGTCCAGTTTGACAGCAGGTACGTGACCATCTCCCAGACCTCCTTGAACATCATGAAGACCATGAACAACCAAGTGATTAGGACATCAACATTCCCATCGTGCATCCGGAGCATAAAATTGTGCTCCTTGTTTAGGGGTACTAGGTGGTACACCGTTCGGATGTCCACCGCCAGCCAGAAGGCGACACCGAAGGTTGCCATGGACAGTAGGAGACTGATGCCGAGAGAAAAAAGCCCTCTCCAGAAGACCAGAGGGTAGAGGGTGTGGAAGTAGTCTCTGGTGAATGCAAGCTCTAACTCCAGGATTTTGAATGCCCTCTCCCCCTCCGTCTCTGCCACGGCGGACACAATCTCCGTCACGGCCACTCTTTGTTCTTCAGGTACTGTCCCTGTCTCTGCTGCCGCTTGTTGTTGACTATCAGTGATTCTTGAAGTGATTAGGTTCCGTGTACTGTTAATGCTTTCTCTTTGCAGGTTCACGTCTTCAAACCTACAGCGAAGCAGCCTAGACAGTGCGAAAGCCACGCTGATATCCCTGTATATGCCACTGTCACTGCTACTGGAGCTCAATAGCGGCTCAGTGCATTCCAAGATCTTGTCCAGTGTGATCAGTGACTTATCGTCGTTGTTTTCAAGTTGCAGAGTATAACTAGGCCTCCTCAAACCGATGTTCTGTTTGGACTCTCCGCAAACCAGGTGCTTTTCATTGTTGTCCTGGCCATTGACCTGCTCACCGCTGCCCTGTTCACGGTCGCGGGCACAGTTGCGCATGTACTCTGGGAGGAACTCAGAGTTCCGGCCACACAACAGCGATCCGATGGCCATCTCATGTGCGAGAAAGCGGTATAAGCTCTTGGCCAGCAGAAGTGCCCACAGCGACCAAAGTGGCCTGGTGAACTCCAAGCCGCGGGTGCTGGTCAAGACTCCTGCTCCAATGAACTTGATCACATTTCCCAACTCCGAGAGCTGGCGATCGTGGTCTGGGATGCCGTAACCGGAGAGGTAGCCGAGGCTGTCACGAAGGCTCACCAACACGATGGCCCACACCGGGAACATCTGATTCTCAAAACTTGCAGCTTGCATGGACCCGATAAGGTACACCACTAACCGATCGGACATGCTATCCACGGTATTGAAGAATTTGTTTAAAACTGAGCTGCGCGATCGACAACGGTAAAAGTCGACGATGAACAACACGAAGAACATCGCAGTGACCAGTGCAACCAATGCTTGGATGCGGATGAGGACATAGATGTCCTCTTTCATCGCGATGAAGAAGGACTCGATAACTTTGCGGATGTCCACCATTTCGACCATTTCTAAGATTGCTGAATTGTCCTGCTGGATAAGTTATTGGGATGAGCACAATTTTGAACCGAAATGAGAATGGAAGATTTCATAGTACAAGCTTGTAATATGAAAAACGTTTTAAATTATTGTTATAAAATTCAAGATTTTTTCATAACATACTAAGCTTATATTTTAATTAACTTACTAATATGAAAAATATTTGTCAAGTTGAATCACATAGATTGTGCCAACATCTAAGTCTTTGTCTATCTAAAAAAAGGGGGAGCATATAAATTTGAGTACACTTGTTTATATTAAATGTAACTTAAGCCACTATTATAATTTAGGACCTTATATTTCTTTCTAGATTTACCATATTAAGAATCTAATACTTGAAAATAACATGTTAGAGAACAAGCGATTAGAAACATAAACAACAGTCAATGGTTAACTTCTTTCGGACTGGCAACATGCATGTCTTCAAAAGCGCCATTCCGCGGAAACCTCCCCCCCCCCCCCCCCCCCCCCCCCCTTCCCACCAAAACTGCCACACGTAATTAGCTAGGATGGGATTTCGATATTTTGAGCACAAAGCTTTATGCAACTTTCCAAATACACAATTGCTAGACTTAAAAGGTTGGGGAGTGACCTATTTCTCGGTTGATTGAGAATTAACTCAATTCTTATATAGTGAGGATACGTCATCGAATCTAAGTTACAACCCATGTTGTAGCTCATTACTACCACGAATCACGAAACAATTCAACAGTACGTGGTATATTTCCCAGTTGCAACCCATTTTGAAACTAATGACTCAAGCACAAATTACAAATCAATCCAACAGTTTGGGCATTTCTCAGTTGCAACCCATATTACAACCCAGGGCTAGCACGAATCATGATACCAATCCAACAGTCCGAGAGTCAACTGAGTATTATCATTACCAAAAAGTAACTGTAATGGTATTTTCACAATGTGAGAAAAACTTTTGATAATTGGTCGGAACTTCAGATAATTTTGAAAAACTATGTTTTAACTAAATAAATCCACCTTTAAAAAAATGTTGGGTCGAACTTTATAATAACGAAGATAATTTAAAGCAAATGATGGAACTTGCTGAAATTATGACAATATTTCTTCAAACTACAAGTTCGACTAAATGAATCCAACATGCATAATATTGAAGAAAATATTGAAAGTTGAATGTTGGAACTTTCAGCGTTTCGTAAAATATTGTCTGTCGCTCCTATGTGGTGGCACGGAAAATATACTAGCCTCCAGTACCCCAGAATCCATTTCCTTCGTCCTCCTTGCTGCCACCGAAGGAAGCCGATGGGCAAAGCCCTCTCGACGGATAACGATGGTGAGCTCGCACCTGATCCTGTTGTAGAGACCACTGACCTACCGTGGTGTGAAACTCTAGATGGCGTCGCGCTCAGCAGATTTCCAGAAACATGGACGACGACCCCCAAACTTTTTGGTGGTGGCATGGTTGCGATGGTTGAGATAGCATAGTGGCGGTGTGGCATGTTGATCTCGACAACACAACTAAGGCGAGGTGTGGCAACAAGATGTTCAAAGATGGACGCGACAACCATGGTGGTGGTGGTGACTCGCGATATGAGTGTGCCCCGATCTGAGGCAGGATATTTCCGCTACATGGTGTTCCGTTCTACTGATTTGGGTTATACAATCATGGTTGCAACTGGACAACAGAAGGATTTTTTAAGGCGACCCCCTTTCTCTATTCCGCCATCTATCGATGGCGAAGGACAACATGGTTCTAACAGTGGGGCCCTTAATGTGGGTTTCCATGAGAGCAACTTCAACGCGGTGATCCATTTCGGACACATGATGTGTCCACTTTTCTCCATTTGTGTCGCGGCGCGGGAGGAAACCGTCCTCCCCTTGTCCACCTGTACAACGACGCACACAACGCGACGACCCATTTCATTTTTTATTTTGATTTAAAATAATTAGATAGATGGCCTTCAAATACATTAAAAAAACTAAACTAGTAAACATAAAATTAAACTGAACCCTAGTGAATGTAGGGTTTGGGCTGCTGATAAGTCCGAAATGTATTTATAGTTTTTTTTGTTTCATGATATTGTTATACCATTGTTGCATACATTTATTATGATTTCATATCATTCTATAGTATTTCATTTGAAGAACCTATTAATCGAGTGCCAAGTGTTAGTTTCTATTTTTATGCATCGTAGAAAAAGCCCAAAATAAGTTGAGGGAAAGGAATAATTCGATAAAAATCAGAAATCACCTTAAGTATTTGAGACAGAGAGGTCAAATAAGAGGGAGCACCTGAGGGGCCACCAGGTGGAGGCGCAGCCCCACGGTTGTAGCCAGCGGGCCGCGCCTGGCACCCGTGTCACCGCCTCAAGCCTCCCCTCGGGTCGCCCTTTTGCCTATATATTCTCCTAGAAAACCTAAAACCCAAGGAGATGGGCATTGTGTTGTTGGTACTAACAATAAAATAATGGTTACTACATCTCCTTTCTATTGTTTGGTAGATTGTGTGACCTACACCATGTACTAAGTTTCAAACAATACTATGTTGTTTATAACTTAATTCCTCGAGATGTAAGCATATAAGTGGTTTTGAAGTGAATTATTAGTTATAGATGATGTCTAGGTGGCGGTCTATATATGTTTGACGTGATGCGTACATGAATAACGGTATGAATGTTTTATTTATCATAATTACTTGTTTATAATTCTGTCAATTGTCCGTCTGTAATTTACTTACCCAACAGTATGTTACCTTTATGGAGATATATCTCTAGAAACTATGGCTCATGATCCATCATTTTATATTGTTCAACCTCGTTTACTTGCTTCTGACCATCGCTTGCTCGCTGGTCCATTTTTTTACTTTTGTTGTTTTAAATCCATATCTTCCATACTATACGTCGGGAAGCTTGACAATCTTCCTGGACGTTGGGGACACGTTGGTTTTGTGTGCATTTGCCATTAATTTTTTGAAGACATTATATTCCTACTGGTTCGGTAAACCTTTATTCTCAATCGAGTGGCCGAATCGGGTGGTGGGAGGTGGCGGGAGGTGGCGGAATCTGTGGTTGGACGCGGCGGGAGTGCCGCAATCGAGGAAGCGTGGTGCAGCGGAGGAGTCACTGATTCGATGGTGTGCGGAGGCGGAGTGGGATGGAATTGACGTGGGGTTGTGACGGACGTGGATTCAGGCTGCCTAAAAAAATTTAGGGCACGATCGATTGGGCAGGGTATATGTTGGAGCAACGATTTTTTTTTGCCTAAAAACCCTAAAAAAACATTTTCGGCTCAGCTGTCCTAGTTTACGGCATGTGTTGGAGATGCTCTTAGGGCCTATTTTATCAACTTCTGCTAGAGATGATTGACTCTGCTCCTTAGCCTTGGCCGAAGACGCCGATCCATAAGTCGTGGCTGCATCTTCGTTGACTTTGGCTCCACCAGTTCTCGTCGACCTCCTCCCTTAATCTCTCCCCACCTGCCGCTGTTCCTACCGCCACGCTGCTGCTCCCTCCCTCCAGGTCACGGCGCCCCACTACCCCATTGTATTCCCATATGATATTTTGAGTACATGACGACCAGTTGAAAACCGTAACCACAGACGTCTTGTGGAGTAATTCGTTGAGCAAACTGGGAGGAGGAGAGGTAATTTGAAAGAGAAGCGAATGGGAGAATTAACCGTGCTGAGTTCTAACATTTATTATGAGAAAACTAACTGCTAACAGCTCGGTGATCTCGAAGGCAAGCTCAGGGGTGAAAACTTGATAATAGTAAGAAACAAAGTAAACGAATTACATACACACATCACCATTCTCAACAATCTTAAAGCTTCGAGGGAAAAAAGAAAGCGAGCGAAGAAGAGAATGTGGACGTACCTCAGGCCTGTAATGCAGAACCTAGCCTGGCTAGTCAAAAGTTTCCCTCAGGGCTGCAAGGTCGACGAACCTCTTCCTTTCTGCAACAACTGCGGCTGCAGTGACAAGTAGTGCATGACCCATTAATTCTTACGAATCGCAGAGATGACGCAGGGGATATAAGGTTTCTTGATAATTAAGGTGCTGCAGGTCAAAGCATTTGCAGAATTGCAGCAAACTGCATATGAGAGAGAGAGCGAGAGAGAGAGAGAGAGAGAGAGCTCATACCTGCGATGAATATTCAGAAGGCACCCATGGTTGCCGATGTATCTCTCCAGGCCCCAGCTGAAGCTGTAGATTGTGCGCGGGATCGATAGAAACGCAGTCGACAGGGTATAACCTAGGCTGCCCCCGGCAAATTTTTGACAGAATGAACCACTTGGCTGAGTGTATTGTTAAAAAGGACCACCTCCCAAATGATTTGTCAAAAATACCGTGGCGGCAGGTTCCCCAGGCGACACGTGTCACCTGCCGCCACGGGCAGCGGCGGCACGTTTCTGGACGGTTTTTCGTGTCTGGCCGCAACGGAAAACGGGATCAGTGGGACCTGCCGCCATCGTTCGAAGGCGGCACGCTGAGGTGGCTCCTGCGCCTGCATGGCTGACGGCACGCTCTGGTGCCTGCCGCTACGCGCTGTCGGCCGAAGCCGCTTTCGGTGGTGATTGAGCAGTGTACTAATGGCGTTGATTCCGAGATAGACTGTACGCAGAAAGCAGTGCTTTCTTTGTTTTGCCATCGGGCGGGAATTCTGTCCCTGCTTATTCCTATGCCACTTTGGCTTGTAATGGTATTTTATGCGCTGAAAGAGAAAGCAGCTCATGTGATTGATTGGTAGGTGTGGGAATTTGTCTCTAAATTGGTCGATTTCTCTGGTATGGTTATTTTTATACCAGCTATCACTAGTGGAAAACGGGGCAGTAGTCCCGGTTCCAGACGGCCTCTAGTCCCGGCTGGGCAACCCGGACTACCTAATCGGGACTAGAGCCCCCCCCCCCCCCTATAGTCCCGGTTGGCTACGAACCGGGATTAGAGTACGGCCCATCAATCAGAAACGGCGGATGGCAACGAACAATCACTGACACCCTAGGAGCCTCCTATCGGAGGTAGCTTCTCGTTGGCTCAGCGCTGAGCTATCGCGTCCGAACGATCTTTTCAACCGGGCCCACCCGTCAATCGCTGCTCGTTGGCCAGTGCCCGCAGCAACGGTTAAGCCCAACGAGGGAAACACACAGAAGCTTGCTGGAATTTGTGATCCACGCATGCATGGATTTGCCATTTCGGAAGTTGTTCTTTTCTCCCAGCTGACCGAGGGAAGCATGAAAAATTGAAAATGATACAATGATACATACATAATCTAAGACCATGATGTGATTGAGATCGATCATGGCGAGGGCAGAGACACCAAACAAACTTGGGATTTGTCTTCTCTGGTTAATTTCACAACGGCTACCGCCCACAAAGGCGCCCGCACACGCACGCCAAGACCCGCCGTCCCTGGAGGGTTGATCCGGAGCGACCAAGTCGTCAAGCGGACGGGGGGTAGTAGAACCGGTGATCCGGGTACGACGGCGGCGGGCCGGCGGTGCTTGCACCGGCGGCGGTAGAGAATCCTGATGATGCTGCAGCATGGAGCAACGGCGAGTGGGAGGAGGAGCCCGGCACTTGCCACCCCCAGCTGGGGTACGACTGGGGAACCAACTCAGGCGGCCTTCGCTCCGTCGGCCGCTCCTGCAGTTGGAGTTAAACAGAAAACTCAAGCATCAGTTTTTGTTAACTCCAGCAAGAAAATACGATATCGTCAAAAGAACCATCGATCGTATGTTCCACGAAAAACGCCGATATGAGAATTCAATCTAGAGTGCATATATGCGCAGCATCATGAAAGAGTACCACAGGCAGCAAGTGTCAAGTCACAGCTAGCCGGGCAAGCTTTCATGTGAACGCACAGTATCTCCGAGACTAAAGCTGCGCCATGTGATCAGGGTACTAAGCTGCATCTAAAGTTGTGTCGTGGAACTGTAAAGACTGTGGACGACTGCAGTTTTTGCCCCGAATTGATCGACCATCAATCAGCTCACAGGGGGAACAGTACCCACATCTAGCAAGTACTAGTGCTCTGTCCTTCAGATGCCAATAGTAGTTTCGCGTTTAGAGAGAGCAAACATGCATGCTCAGTGGATAGAAATATGAGTAGCTATCTATAAGCTAGATGTTTTAGGATAACAGGCCCGCTTAGCTTCAGCGAAAATCAGGTAACCTAGTATTATGGAATGAATTAACTGTTCTATGCAGGACAAATTCAGTAACAGTTTCCTTGGGAGCATTATATTATGTAATAGTTCCATTTGAAAGCATTATTCAGTAATAGTTCCGATTAGCTGGTGGAGTAGAGCAGGTAACAGAGGAGTGGTACCTGTATGTTGGGGAAGAAGCCAGGACAAGCAGATGGGTACAAACGTTGGTGCTGCTGAGGTGGTACTGCCGTGCTATGTTGATGCACAGGCCACTGGGATATTCGGATAGGTTGACTATTGATGATTAAATTCTTCAATAGGACATTGTGAAGGACCGTAATTTGTTTGACTCTGTATACGATAGCCGGCCTGGCGTAACAGCTGCCCATCTTAGGAAGGATTTTAAAACATTGCCAGTGGATAGTGGCAAGAACTAATTGTTTGGAGACACGCAACCACACGTATTGTATTCAGTACAATATATGGTCTTTCGTACGTCCTTTTATATCCAACTAACATTTCCAGTAAGAGAATATGTTCAAAATAATGAAGATTAAAGCAACATGTCATGTCGAGGTGGTTGACGATGTTCAGAATAATAAAGAAAGGGCAGCTACTAGGAATCGGATGCCGATCCTATGATTTCCATCGGACCAGTTTGCTGCCGTACGATGGTACTGCTTCAGAGCGTCCGATCCACTGACCTATAGGATTGACCGAACGGGAGACTATCGATAGGATATTTAGTTTGAGCCATTTAATTCGTAATAACTACTTCCAAGAATCACGTCAGATCTTCAATTTTCCTGAGAAAATTAAGGAACATTAAAATTTGTTTCTAACAAATATAAATATACTGAACCAATTCCATTTTATGGATACATGAATTTTGTACATGGAAGCATATACTCCTATTCTTTTTATCGACAGAAGCAAAAAAAATTCCAGCGATGGAGAAACATTGATCGTGTGATGGAAACATGTTTTGAGTGCAACCTAATTTAGCTCCCTATCCAGAGTTTGTTTGCTTCCATTGATCATAGTGATTGCTTCCATAGCAACTCGAAATTGTTTTAAGCTAGTAAAAATAAAGATAGATTCGAATTACTAATTTTCTCCATGGTAGTTGTGTGTTTGATTTGTATGCATCTTAGAAAATTATATGCTTCACATGACCGGAAAAATCGTTTCCAGCATAACTCTAAATTGCTTCTGACCAAACAAAGATTTATTTCCATCAACATGCTTCCAAAACATAATATAATTTGCTTATGAATAAAATATAATTTGCTTCCCACGACATATTGGCTTCCATATAAAGAACGGTAGCTTACATCAAAATTTGCTTCCATATAACAACAATGGTTATGTCACTAGGCACAATGCCAACTTAATCTACTTAGAGGCGATGGCGTGGACAGTGTTGACACAACGGGGAGGCTCTGAAGCATGTGTTTGGTGTGGGCACGGGGCAAGCCGGCGAAAGCATAGAAGCCACGCCAATCAGCTCGTGTCATCTTGCGGCACGACCTCAACACGCCAATCAGCTCCCGTCAGCGCCAATAAGTCTTTTGTGAACTCAACCTCGACGTGCTCATCATGGGAAACCGGCAGACGACAGGCCACAACCAGCGGAGAACGGGCATCATGGTCTTGTATCCTGTCGACTCCCGCTCCGCTCCGTCGCAAGCGGCCTCACATCTTCTTCCACAAAATAACTATTCAACATACAATCTGGCTCGACCCCCTTCATAATTTTGAAGATGTGTGCTGCAATTTAAATATAGAGAGAAAAAGACGTTATGGTCAATCCTGATGATCAAGAGGAACAAACGATCCGAAGCATGATACAATCTGTGATTGTTGAAAATTATGTACAAGCGAACATACCTACGGAAGCATATGAACATTAATTGGGAAGCATGGACACAGAGAAGCATCAATTTTATTGATTCACAACATTAAAAAATATGTGTAGAAGCAGTCAATTTAGTATAGAATAACAATGGTTGCCACCAATTTATCTGTCTATGTAACCACTGTATAATTCGTCAATACGAAGCATGAATATCATTCGCACACAGCATGACAAACAGTAATGGAAGCACAAAATTAGTTTGTGATAACATCATCAATACTTGATGGAAGCACAAAAACCCAGCAGATGCAAGATATGACCATATAACAGCTATTAAATTTGATTTGACAGGTCCAAATGGTTTAGAACTACAGTGGATTGAATGTTAAAAAAAGTAAGAAATAAGCTGACATTGGTACCTAGGCGCTGAGGATTGCTAGATTCCCAGCATGACGGAGAGGATCTTGATGACCTGATCGAGCGGCCTCTGACATGAACAGCGCCTGGTCAGCCAAGCCTCCACCAAAACAAGTGAGCCGGCGGCCGATGGCCAGGGATGCCCGAAGATGATTCCCGCACCAGCGGAACAGCATGCGCGCAAGAGGCGAAGCAACAATTTGACTCTCACTCATCACAACAATACAGTACATGGAAGCAAAATTCTTGAGAAGCATGAATCGGCTGGCAAATCGTGAGAAACAAAACTTGCCGCAGCATGGTCATTACTAATGTTACCATACATAGATCTAAACCCAAGCGGATGCAAATATGACCATATATCGGTTATACAAATCGGCTTAGCCGCTTAGGTCAGATTAGGTACCTCGAATTGTGTAGTCGGGAAGGCGATGAAGACGGTGACCATGGGCAGTGGCAACTTCCGATTCCTAGGCCGGAGTAGATCCTTGAGCGCCCGATCCCGCCGCCAATGATACAAATAACTCCGGTGGCCGATCGCTGCAGCAACGACGGCGACTCCTTTGCGGCGGAGGTTCATGTGCACGTGCCGGTGAATCTCGTCGAACCAGGTGGAGGCGGTCGCGTCCGTGGCAGGGAAACCTGAGTGACGGCGAGCGGGGTCGCGGGGTGGGGGAGGGGGGCGGCGCAGCGATGGAGAGCGCGGTTACGGGGAGAGAATTGGGGATTTTGGTAACGTCCGTCTCCAACGGGATTTTATTCGCGGGGATAGCAATGGAAAAAAGGAACTTGGCGAGGCCGTTGGATGAAGATGATATTGACGGCGTCGAAGAGGAAACAGTTTCTTCGCCATCGTTGACACAAATGATGTGATGCCGCACTCTGCTCAATTAATGACATTGCATGTCGACCGGTTCCAAAACGGCTGTTCAGCGCCAGATCATAGCAAACATAGCCCCTGTAGAAAAATATCAATATGTATAATATAAAATTAATATTATTAGAATCATCATGAAATATATGTTCGTATTATATGCATTTCGTATTGTAGATCTTGATATTTTTTCGTATATACTTAGTCAAATTTTGCAAAGTTTGACTTTAAATAAACTTAGAACGCAGATTAATTCCGGACAATGGGAGTATCTTCTTCTGTTGTAAAGCGTTCTCCCCGGTGAGCCACCTCCAAGAAATATACAAAATTAAATGGAAGTTATACACGTACTCAGTAGAACCGTGGGTGATACTTATCGTTCTAAAGTGCCCCCATCTACATGATAAGTTGGCATGGAAAATATCCAAAAATTAATTCGTGCCAACGAAATAGTCGAAGACCAAAATAATCTGGATTTGCCGGTAAGTGACTAATATTTTTGCATTGTTTTTCTATTTTTACACTCTAGCATTGATGAACATTTTTCAGATAATTAGGCCGTTTGAGAAATACTTGGAAGCAGGGAAATGCTCCTCCAGCAATGCGAGGCGTTATCCATTCAAAGTTGAAGCATTCTAACTGCACTGCACCGTGATGTCCCTTTTGGAGTCTCCCATAAAGAATAGCTCGATGTTGCATATGTAATCTCTTCTGCAACTTGGTGGAGAATAAATATCTTGCGCAACATGGTGCATGATGATGGTGATGAAAGGGAGGGAGAATTTTTGACAGAATGAACCACTTGGCTGAGTGTATTGTCAAAAAGGACCACCTCCCAAATGATTTGTCAAAAATACCGTGGCGGCAGGTTCCCCAGGCGACACGTGTCACCTGCCGCCACGGGCAGCGGCGGCACGTTTCTGGACGGTTTTTCGTGTCTGGCCGCAACGGAAAACGGGATCAGTGGGACCTGCCGCCATCGTTCGAAGGCGGCACGCTGAGGTGGCTCCTGCGCCTGCATGGCTGACGGCACGCTCTGGTGCCTGCCGCTACGCGCTGTCGGCCGAAGCCGCTTTCGGTGGTGATTGAGCAGTGTACTAATGGCGTTGATTCCGAGATAGACTGTACGCAGAAAGCAGTGCTTTCTTTGTTTTGCCATCGGGCGGGAATTCTGTCCCTGCTTATTCCTATGCCACTTTGGCTTGTAATGGTATTTTATGCGCTGAAAGAGAAAGCAGCTCATGTGATTGATTGGTAGGTGTGGGAATTTGTCTCTAAATTGGTCGATTTCTCTGGTATGGTTATTTTTATACCAGCTATCACTAGTGGAAAACGGGGCAGTAGTCCCGGTTCCAGACGGTCTCTAGTCCCGGCTGGGCAACCCGGACTACCTAATCGGGACTAGAGCCCCCCCCCCCCCTTATAGTCCCGGTTGGCTACGAACCGGGATTAGAGTACCTCCCACGTGGCCACGGCGAGCCCGCGGGCTGGATGTCTTTAGTCCCGGTCCGTAACACGGACCGGGACTACCGTTAGGCCTTTTTTTCTTTTATAATTTTTTTCAGAATTGCACGGACCGGGTGTCGTGTGTGTTTAGTGCCGGGGTTTTGGATAGTTTCGGAAACACGTCGATACGTCGATATAAATTATATTGTACTATGATCACACGTTGATGCATATATATAACACACTTACAAATTAATTGTAACACATGAATTTGTCGTCACGTTTCCGTACACAAAGTACTCAAATGCATTAATTATACATGCATGAAATCATAGTGCATTTATATATGTAGATAATAGTGCTCTGAATTTTCAGGTATGACATCATCAAGAAGAAATCCCGCCAGCTCCTCCCCAATTGCTCTTATACGGTCATCTGGTAGGAGGCCGGCCCGCTTCCTTACAATCTTTAAAAGAAGGAGAAAATTAAACAATTATGAATGAAACTCCACACAATTGATATGCATATTATTTTGTCAAAAAAACTTGTGAACAATGTATAATTACGTACCTCTGCGTTTCTTCGATTTTCGAATTTTTCATAAGTCATCCTATGAATGTACTTGCAAACGTAGTACCCACATAAGAGGGTCCCTTCTGGCTGTTCCAGACACCACTGTTCGAGAATAGAATTCAACACATTAAGTTTGGTAATGGTATTGCAAACTAAATTAATTCATGGATATAGGTATAGTACTACTTACTTGGTTCAGAGTCCATACCAGCTTCTCGTGCCATTTACCGGGTACTTCCTTGACGAATGTCTGCCATGCTCTACTCGATAAAGAAAGAACAAAACATCTGTTATTAATTAATTACTTGATATCACGAAATGAATGAAAGAGAGGTCGGTATAGTAATGTGATAAGAATTTAAATTACTCTTTCATGACATCAAACAAGCTCTTGTACTCTCTAGGGTCTCTCCTTAATGAGTCGTAGACTTCAATTACTCCCTGGTGATATCTAATGACCACGAGAATAAAGTGGTAGCTGCAAATTTACATACAGAGGCATGCGCATATAACTCATCAATTAGACTTAAGATACCGGGTGAGCAAAAATAGAATGTGTACAAGCAATTAGTAACACTTACCTGAAGTTGTAAGGAAGAAATATTTCTTTTTGTCTTGGTGTCGCTTGAAAGCCTCTATCATTACTCCCTTTACAACTTGTGGTTTCTTCCTTATGCTCACTTCATGAATAACATTAGGGTCCATGAAACCAATCTCCACCGGTTTTATTATTTCCCTTTTGTAGTCGATCATCTTCTTTCTGCACAAATAGCGTACCAAAATTAGAATGTGCTGTGAGCTATATATATATAACACAATGTTTAAGTGTTCATCGCCGTTAGGGTTGGGTCTCCGACAAGCATACCAAACAGATCGAGGCGCCATTAGCTTACCAAGGACAAAATAAAACACTAGGCAAACGCAACAAGCGCCAAACAGGGGAATCTCTGTGGGCGGAGTACCAATCGATCCCGCTCGGGCTCGGGAGGAGCGGACAGTTCATGGGGGGGTGGGTGGGCTTTGACTACGATGTTTCTTTTTTTTAACATAAAACACTGTTATTAGATATTACAATAGGCTACAACACAGCGATTACAACCTCCATCCTGAGAAATAAACTGGCCCAGTTGGACATATAAACCTACTGACGAGACATGATGCAGATACCGAAGAGTACAATCGGAGCCTGCCAGGGGGTCCGCCGCAAAATCCACGGATGATAAGCTGAAAGGAGAGCTGCCAAAACCAGCGCTGCAACAACTCCAGATCCAAAGGACCTCAACGAAGATCTGCATCAGCAACTTCCTCTCCCAATCTTCAATTCCTCCAGCACCTCACCAGCTCGATGGATTGGGGGGGAAATGGAAGCCACCATACAGATCGACGGAACGACAAGCTTATTGAGGAAGCACCGGCAAGATCCACTCACCATCGCCATCCACCACCAACGCCGACAAACGAGTGGAGCCTGCAGCTCTCCGACGCTGCTTGCACGCGTCAAAGATGGGCTTCTGACCGGCATAACGCCATACCCCACTTGGGGAAAACTCAACCTAACGCTAGTATGTACAAAGCTGCTCCACGCACCTCTCCCTCCTCTACTCCAGCTGGCCACACCGTCGGAGAAGATCAGGGATTGGGCGGGATCTAGAAGGGAGCGGCGGTGGACTCTCAACGGGCTGTCTGGAAGAAACGGGAAGAGTCCGACTACGATGTACAACAATCCATAAACCCCAGGTAGTGGAGTGCAGTATAACTTCGCACCGGAGAGGCATAGGAGGGGTACCTGGTCGCTGTCGCCGCCACCGCGTTGGAGTATGGAGCCTCGAGGTCCCCGGGTGTGCTGTTTTGTGTTGGGACTGTGGAGAGGACGAGCGACAGGTGTCACACCACGGTTAACAAGCCCTCTGAAATTCTATTTTTCCTTTTTGAGACGGGGGGCCGTTTTTCTCCGGCCCGTCTGAAATTCTAGAGTTCTTTCCGCCATTAGGCCAGCCCATTTGTTTTTGTGTACAATTTGTTTTTTTTCTCCTTTTCTTTTATGTTTCCTTCTATTTTTCTCCCTTTTATTTTCTCTTCTTTTCTGATTTTTCTTTTTATAATTTCTTTTACTTTAATTTTTGGGTTCCTATTTTTTTTGAAACATTCCAAATTTGAAAAATGTTTAGATACGAAAAAGGTTCACTTTTGAATAATGTCTAGAATATAAAGTTGTTCAGATTTTAGAAAATGTTTAGTTTTGAAAAATAATTGAGGTTTTAAAAAATATTCAGATTTTCAAAAATTTAATGGTATTCAAAAAATATATTTTTTCTTGAATTGTTATGTTGATTTGCATATTAAATATAAACCTAGTATTTTTTAAGATTAAAAGAAAACATTTATAGAAAAAATAAAAAAAATCACATTTTAATGCGCCACGAAAAATGCGACCCATTAACTAGTCGCTTCAGCGGTGAAGGTGGGTTGCACCGCTTAAAGGGGCATATAGGCGCCCCCGTACTTTTTCTGACTTCGGTGAAATGAGTTGATCACACATTCACACATAGAAAATAGCCTCACATCCCCAAAATCTCCATTTGGATTTTTGGTAGGCTGGGCTTAGCCCCGATTATCCCCACAAAACCCCTCAAATACTAAATCGATCCAATTGTTCATCTAGAAATAAATATCAAGGATCCTCTTTTACCAGCAGATTTAAAATCATAATTTAGTTGCCTAACTATCAAATAAGCTTTGTGTTCTAGTTCTAAAGCAGATGACATGCGTTACCATAAATTTACAAGGAGAGATGCCCATAGGACTCTTATAAGCAGTTTTATATGCCCATAAATCATCCTTAGTTTTGTTTGGCCAATATGATCTAGACTACTTGACTTTTTCAAGGATTAATTTAATTTCCCTATTGCTCAATTCAACTTGTCCACTAGTTTGTGTATGATAAGGAGATGCAACTTATGATTAACACCATATTTAGCTAAGTTTTTTTTCTAAATACACAATCCAAGAAATGTGAACCTCCATATGTCATAAGATATATGGGTACACCAAACCTCGGAAGCTAATGTCCTTGAGCATCTTCATTGGAGTGAGATGCTCTAAATTTTTGGTTGGGATAGCTTCCACCCATTTAGTTAGATAATTAACTGCAACTAAAATGTGAGTACACCATTCGAGTTATGGGAAAGGTCCCATAAAGTCAAATCCCTACACATCAAAAAAGGTCAACGGCTAGAGAGTAATTCATAGACATTTCTCGCCTCTTACAACTATTACATACCCTTTGACATTCATCACATGACTAAAATGTTGAAATATTAGGGTAGGCTTTAGGCCCATCTAATAATTTCAGAAAATCACTAAAGGCCCATGCTGGTTAGGGAAGTGGTGGGAGTTTAGTCCCACATGGCTAGTTGGGAGAGAGTTGCACCAATTTATAAGGTGAGCTCCTCTCCCACTAGTATGAGTTGGTGTGAAGAGAAGAGATGCGTTCCACATACGCGCTCCTCCGCCGCCCGCCCGCCTCGCCTCGTCACGACGCGCGCGCACGCCGCGGGTTGCGGGAATCTCTCCGAGCCGATTGTGTTATTTTTATCACGCGGGAATAAAGCGGCAACTGAAACGTTTTGCCTTAATGGCGTTGATGGAGAATGAATATGAGTTGAAACATTTTTGTCTTAAGTGCTCTTAAGTACATAAGTTTTCAGCTTTCATTGCATACGTTTTCGTTGGCCCTTTGGTCTGCCTCTGAGCCTATATCAGAGAGGTCGCGCCTCTCCAGTATACACAGAAAACAGATCACATCTACTCAGCCTCCACGCTCTTGTCGTTCCTCTCGCTGCTGCTGCCGCCGGTGATCCCATCCCGTCTACCGCGATCACGGCCGACGGGAGAGCAGGCCTCCGAAACCCCACCTCTCCTACGCGACTGCTCGCCTTTGTTCATCTACTTCCACTACATCGTCTTCGTCCGCGTTGCCTACTTCATCGCCATGAGCACCAACGCCGACAGACTCGCTGCCGAGAAGGCTGCTGCTGACAAGAGGGCTACCGACGAGGCCGCCGCTGTAACGCCCCAAGATCGGTTCTATGCAGATTTTTAGCATTCCAGCCAAATCCGCATAATAACGATCCTAAAGGACGCCCACCAGGCATAACGTGCACGTCGCAACACACACGTTATGCCTGGTGGGCGTCCTTTAGGATCGTTATTATGCGGATTTGGCTGGAATGCTAAAAATCTGCATAGAACCGATCTTGGGGCGTTACAAAGTGGTATCAGAGCTCTGGTTCTTCGATACCCCGCGGGTCCAGTCTGCCTGTAGGATACCCTAGCTAATGGTCGTTGTTTGTAGAGTGTCAAAACTATCTTACTAAAAATTAATTGAAAAGATCTCAATAGGACTCTTGTTTATTCCTTATCCCTCTGCTATTCCCCCTCTTACCTTTGTGTGATTTAAATCTTCTCTCTTATCTATCTTCTGAGTCGTAGCATCTACGTGGGTTGGACGATCTTTGCCTTTTACCTAATAGGTTCGATCTTGGAAGCAATCTCGACGGAATGTCATCGTCATCGACGTGAGCAAGAACCTCTTGTTAGTAGTGTCGAGAAGATCAACATGATGCGACAAGATTCGATAGAGTAACCTCCTCTTCTTCCCCCTGACAGTAGCGTGGATCTCGGGGCGAGATCCCTTGTTAGTGGTGTCGGTTGTAATGCCCCGGGGTTTTCCCCAAATTAGTTTTTGTTTGTTTTTGTTTTTGCATCAGCATGACATCAGCATCTTTGCATCGTATGTTTTTTGCCACAAAAATTATTTTATTAAACCCTATTTTATTTTTCTAAAATTGTCTGAAAATATTTTTAGCGAGACGGTCGTCTCCGTTTTCAAAAATTAATTGTCAATTAAATTTGCAAAAGAAAATAAAATGTTTTGAGAAATTAGCGAGAGAGTAGCCCAGCTAGCTAGGCCCAAAAGCCCAGCTAAGCAAACCCTAATCCCAAACCCTAGAAATCCCCTGGCAGTTTTGTTTTCCTACCCCCTGTGTTTTGCAGCCACCCTCTCCCATTTTTCCGGATTCGCGAAGACGTCCTTCCACCTCTCCTTTTTTTCTGTTTTCCTCCCTCCTCTCCCTTTTCTCTCTCTCTTTTCTTTTCTCCTTTTTTTCCTCCCCTTATCTTCTTCTTTTTCCTGGCTTCATTCTCCCCGCAAGCACCCGAGCACTGCATCCACCTCACCCCCGCATCCTTCTTCCTCCTTCACCGCCGACCCTTGCTCCCCGGCCTCTCCTTCCGGCCGGCCGTGCCCGCACGCACCACCTCGTCCTCCCTCTCCTCCGGCTCTCCCCCCTCCGGCTCCTCTCTCCTCCTGCCGTCCCTTCTCTCCTCGATCCACGCCGGCCCCGCGCGCCCGTGGCTAGCTCGTCGCCGGCCGCTCCTCGACCTCGCCCCGGTCGTCCCCTCTCTGGCCCGTCCTCCTCCCCGCCGTCGTCCCGCGCCTCCCTCCTCTCCTCTCTCTGCCCCGCACGCGCCTCATCCCCATCCCCTTCTCCTCCGCCAGCTCCACCACGATCCCGTCACCACCAGCTACGGCCGCGCCCCGCACCTCTCCGGCGCCCTCTCCTCCCCTCCTTCGGCGTCCCGTCGCCTCCCCGACCGTCCTTGTCGCCCCGGCCCGGCTCTTGGTCCGCGCCCGCTTGCTGCAGTCGCGCCTCCTCGACCCTGGCCGGCCGTGTCTCTCCTCTGGTCGTCCCCGTCCTGCACCGGCCGTCGAACCCCCGTCACGTCGAGCTCGTCCGTGTTCCTGTGTGTTTGCCGCCGTGCGTGGTCGTCCCCCTGTGCTTGTGCTCCCTTGCCGTGTTGAATCCGTAACCGTGCGTGTGTGCAGGCTAGCTGGAGCCATTCCCGTTCCCGTCTCCGTTTTGTTACCCGATGCGTTCTCCCACCCGGTGTGTTTTCCCGTCGGGAAGCTCGTCCCCGACGCGTTCCCGGTGCGGTTCCCTGACGGTCTCCCCGGTGCTTCCCCGATATGTTTCCCGGTTCCCCGTTTCCGTTCCCGTTTGTTTCCCGATGCTTGTTTCCCGATGGGAAGTTTCCCGGTTGTTTCCCGTTTGCCTCCGTGACCGTTTCCCGGCGTCTCCGTGTTGCCGCTGCACGGATTCTCCCGTTCCCGATGCCGTGTTCCCCGACGATTCCCGTTCCCCGTCGTGAAGCCGATCTCCGTTTCCCGCCGTGAAGCACCGTGAAGGCCGACGCCGTGAACTTCGCCCGACGACCGATGTTGTGCAACGACAAGATCTTCCCCGATGACCGAGTACCCCGACGACGCCGTGAACCACCGTCGACCCCGAAGCCCGGACGCAAGGTCCGCCACGACTACGACCCGAGTACGACTACTTCCACTACATCGACTACCTCGACTACTCCGACTCCGGATGAACGACTACCTCGACTACTTCGACTACGACGACTACTTCCTCTTCGATCCGAAGACGCTGGCTTCCAATCTGAAGTTCCTCGTTTCCAATGTGTGACCCCAACCCTAACCCTATACCATATATATCCGTATCTTATAAAATCATGCATGCTTAATTAACATCGAACCTTTATCCATTTAGTCGAATTAAATCAATTTAATTATGGGATTTGTCCGGTGCATCTATATTATGCACCGATCCCCATTTAAAATGCTTTGCCATNGTGGCTTCCGAATCCGAAGTTCCTCGATCCGATGTGTGACCCCAACCCTAAACCCCTATATGCCCATATATATATATGCGTATCTTATAAAATCATGCATCATTAATTAACTTCGCACTTTTCCTCCATTTAGTCGAATTAATCCAACTTTAATTATGGGATTTGTCCGGTGCACCTATATTGCGCACCGATCCCATTTAAAATGCTTTGCCATGTGTTAGGAAAATAAAATTGGACAACCTTTAATTTGTCATGCATCATGTCATCAACATGCCGGTTCTTTTGTCATAGAAGTAAAATGCATCTTTTATGTTTCCGGTGTTCGTTTCGTTGCTTCTTCGGGAATAGGACGTTGAGTTGATGTGAGCAACGACAGGTTCTGCTACCTCTACCGGATTGCGGCAAGTGATACTCCCTTGCTATCTTTGCTTGTTTTCTGTCTCTTACTCGTCCTATCTTTTGTTCCTTGCTAGCCTTATGTCACGATGCTTGTGTCCCGATCCTATTTGCATGTTTACCTTGCAGCCATGATATAGCCACACCCCCACATCCTATTAACCTGTTGCTTGTTTACCTTGTTGGCCTTGCGAGTCGTAGTGCATGCTTAGGTGCTTTGCTTCAGTCCTGTTATCTCTTTGTCTAGTCTTGTTAACATGGTAGCTAGGCTCAACTTAAATGGTAATCTTACTTTCTGTTGCGATGGGAATAACTTAATAAAGATAAGGCACCGGCGGAAGGCCAATCGTGGTGATTTGTTCTGCTAGTGTCGCCTAGGACCCGAGTTCTTTTCCGCTGATCCAAGACTGAGCGCACTAACCACATGTGGGAGTTCTATGGGCCTCCCCGCAATCTATTACCGGATCCTCAAACTTGTCCAGGATGCCACAAGTAGTTCGGGTGTTTCTACGGTTACAAGCGCGGATGATATGGTAAGATGGTTACGTGGTTACTTACGGTAGGGCTTGCGGCATGGGCGTTAATCGCATGTGGACGGAGGGGCAATCGTATGAGTGTTACCCTCCCGAAGCCGTGCGCGCAACGGTTAGGCCCACCTCGAAGCTTCGGCCGGACTCTCAAGGTGGATCAGTCCTAGCTAGGTGGCTCCCTGGACTTGTTTGTAGAGATGGGAAGTATTGCGTCGAAACCTCCACCGGTACACCTCTAAGCGAGAGTTTCGATGCGTGTGGGTTCATTGGTGCATCCCTGCAGGGTGAAATCTTTTCGAAAAGCCGTGTCCGCGGTTATGGACGACTTGGTGAAATGCGCTGGCTAAAAAGATCATAGACAACTTGCACCTTATGATGATAATAACTTGACTAGTAAGATAGATCACTTGAATAATAACCCATAAAACTTGTCCACCGTGTGAGTGCCCGGACTTCTTCCTCGTGGGCCGAGGATACGAGGGAGTCGTTTTAGGGCGGGTTTGTTTGGTGATAGAATAGTTGGTTCCTTATGCGCTCTCTTACCTTGTCTCTGTTAGACGGAAGTTGTAGCGTGTCTCTATTAGTTGATAGTGTTGCTTGCTGCTGCCTCAATCGCTAACCCTCTTCCACCGGAATTCCAGCTTTGATATCTTGTGAGTATTACTTGCCAGTACTGTTTATAGTACTGACCCCTTCGGGGCTGCTATTCCACATGCAGCCAACAGGTTTGAAGTCTGACGACGTTAGCTTGGGAATCCCTCCGGCTTGGCCTGGGCAGGGATATGGTGCCTTCGTTTATCTTCAGGACTCTTAGTCCAATTTGTTTCTTGTCCGTAGCCGGACGCTACCCGCTTCCGTTGTTTTTTGGATCTTTGTATTGTATCTTTGCTCTTGACTCGGTGAGTCGTTGTTGTATATATGTTCTTTTGTGGGTTCCATCGAGAACTGTTGTAATGTTATCACTATTCCACCCGCATAACGTGTGTGTTGCGACGTGCACGTTATGCCTGGTGGGCGTCCTTTAGGATCGTTATTATGCGGATTTGGCTGGAACGCTAAAATCTGCATAGTACCGATCTTGGGGCGTTACAAAGTGGTATCAGAGCTCTGGTTCTTCGATACCCCGCTGGTCCAGTCAGCCTGTAGGATACCCTAGCTAATGGTCGTTGTTGTAGAGTGTCAAAACTATTTTATTAAAAAAAAAATTATTTGAAAAGATCTTAATAGGACTCTTGTTTATTCCTTACCTCTATTCTATTTCCCTCTTACCTTATATGATTTAAATCTTCTCTCTTATCTATTCTCCGGTTGTAGCATCTTCGTGGGTGGACGATCTCTTGCCTTTTAACCTAATAGGTTCGATCTTTGGAAGCATCCCGACAGACGGTCATCGCCATCGACGTGAGCAAGAACCTCTTGTTAGTGGTGTCGAGAAGATCTACACGACGCTCGAAGATTCGATAGAGTAACCTCCTCTTCTTCCCCCTGACGGTAGCGTGGATCTCGGGGCGAGATCCCTTGTTAGTGGTGTCGGTTGTAATGCCCGGGGTTTTTCCCCAAATTAGAAATTGCCTGTTATTTTATTTTTGCATCATCATGACATCAGCATCATCGCATCGCATGTTTTTGTCCGCAAAAATTATTTTGTTAAACCCTATTTTTATTTTTCTAAAATTGTCGAAAAAGATTTTAGCGAGACAGTCGTCTCCGTTTTCTAAAATTATTTGCCAAATTAAATTTTGCAAAAGAAAATAAATATTTTTGAGATGAGAGAGAGAGCAGCCCAGCTAGCTAGGCCCAAAAGCCCAGCAAGCAAACCCTAGCCTCCAAACCCTAATCCTCCCCTGGCAGTTTTGTTTTCCCACCCCCTGGGTTTTGCAGCCACCCTCCTCTCTTTTCGTCGTTTCGCAAATCTGCCCTTCCACCTCCTTTTCTGGTGCAAAAATCCCCTCTTCCTTTTTTTTTCTCTCTCTCTCCCTCCTTTCCTTTCTTCCTTTTCTTTCTTTCTTTTCTCTCCCCAGCACCCGCACCTCTCTTCCCCGAGCTCGCGCTCGAGCTCCTTCCTCCCTTCCCTCTCTCTTCCTCACCTCTCTCCCTCACCCGCGCCTTCCCCGACGAGCTCCACCTCTGGCCGGCGTCCATCACCTCCCCTGCCCGATCCCGCGCCACGACCACCCAGGCCGGCCACACCCTCATCTCCCCGGCGCCCTCCACCTTTTCTCCTTCCCTGGACCGAGCTCCCCGCAGGCTCTCCTCCTTCCCGAGCAGCCCCAGCTCCTCCTCCCCTCACCTCCACCCCTCTCTCCTACGCCTCCTCCCTCGACCAGATCGTGCTGGCCCGCCCTCGACCACCGCAGCGCCGCGTCGCCTTCCTCCTCGCCACGTCGGCCGTGCCCGCGCAGCCGCCCGCCGCCGTCATCCCTCACCGCCATGCGCCGCCCCGCGCACGTCCTCCTCCCTCCGGCCTCCTTGCTCTGCCCCGAGCCCGCCTCCGGCCTCTCCTCGAGCTCCCTCGTGCACGGACCTCCCCCCCTCCGCCCTTTTCCTATGCTCCTCCTCCCCACCGACACAGCACGCCCTGGCCGGCTCCTTCTTCTCCCGAGCTCCTCTCTCCCCGGTGCCCCTGTTCCCCTACATCTCCCGCTGCCGTGCGTCGCCCCTACCCAGTTCTTCTCCAGCGCCCGCAACGTGCTCGATGCAATGCCCGCAAGGAGCCAGCACGTTCCCGTCTCCGTGTTTGTCCCCGTTTTGTCTCCGTGTTGCCGTGGTTGCCCGCTGCACGTTTCCGTCCCCGTCTCAATGTTCCGTTTCCGTCCCCGTTCCGTTTCCCGACGTGAAGAGGTTTCCCCGATGCCGGTTCCCGTTTGTTTCCCGATGCTTGTTTCCCGACGGGAAGTTTCCCGGTCGTTCCCGTTTTCCCCGACGCGTTCCCCGTCGTGAAGTGTTCCCCGTGGATGCCTCCGTGATCGTTTCCCGTTTCCCCGATGCGGTTTCCCGTTCCCGTTCCCGACGTCGTGAAGACCAAGTACGACGACCACCGTGGATACAACGAGATCTTCCCCGACACCGGAAATGCGACAAGTTCTTCGTGTTGTTGCTCGTTTGTGCCGGCCGCCTTCGTGCGCGTCCGTGAAGACCGACCCCCGACTACCCCGGACCCCGACGACCCCGAAGCCCGGAACGCCAAGGTCCGCCATGACGACGACCCGAGTACGACTACTTCCTCGACGTCGACTACTTCGACTACTTCGACCCCGGATGGATGACTACCTCGACTACTCCGACTCCGGATGAACGACTACTTCGACTACGACGACTACTTCGACTACTTCCTCTCCGATCTGAAGACGGTGGCTTCCGAATCCGAAGTTCCTCGATCCGATGTGTGACCCCAACCCTAAACCCCTATATGCCATATATATATATGCGTATCTTATAAAATCATGCATCATTAATTAACTTCGCACTTTTCCTCCATTTAGTCGAATTAATCCAACTTTAATTATGGGATTTGTCCGGTGCACCTATATTGCGCACCGATCCCATTTAAAATGCTTTGCCATGTGTTAGGAAATAAAATTGGACAACCTTTAATTTGTCATGCATCATGTCATCAACATGCCGGTTCTTTTGTCATAGAAGTAAAATGCATCTTTTATGTTTCCGGTGTTCGTTGCTTCTTCGGGAATAGGACGTTGAGTTGATGTGAGCAACGACAGGTTCTGCTACCTCTACCGGATTGCAGGCAAGTGATACTCCCTTGCTATCTTTGCTTGTTTTCTGTCTCTTACTCGTCCTATCTTTTGTTCCTTGCTAGCCTTATGTCACGATGCTTGTGTTCCGATCCTATTTGCATGTTTACCTTGCAGCCATGATATAGCCACATCCCCACATCGTATTAACTTTTTGTTTGTTTATCTTGTTAGCCTTGCGAGTCGTAGTGCATGCTTAGGTGCTTTGCTTGAGTCTTGCTGTCTCTTAGTCTAGTCTTGTTAACATGGTAGCTAGGCTCAACTTAAATGGTAATCTTTACTTTCTGTTGCGATGGGAATAACTTAATAAAGATAAGGCACCGGCGGAAGGCCAATCGTGGTGATTTGTTCTGCTAGTGTCGCCTAGGACCCGAGTTCTTTTCCGCTGATCCAAGACTGAGCGCACTAACCACATGTGGGAGTTCTATGGGCCTCCCCGCAATCTATTACCGGATCCTCAAACTTGTCCAGGATGCCACAAGTAGTTCGGGTGTTTCTACGGTTACAAGCGCGGATGATATGGTAAGATGGTTACGTGGTTACTTACGGTAGGGCTTGCGGCATGGGCGTTTACCGCATGTGGACGGAGGGGCAATCGTATGAGTGTTACCCTCCCGAAGCCGTGCGCGCAACGGTTAGGCCCACCTCGAAGCTTCGGCCGGACTCTCAAGGTGGATCAGTCCTAGCTAGGTGGCTCCCTGGACTTGTTTGTAGAGATGGGAAGTATTGCGTCGAAACCTCCACCGGTACACCTCTAAGCGAGAGTTTCGATGCGTGTGGGTTCATTGGTGCATCCCTGCAGGGTGAAATCTTTTCGAAAAGCCGTGTCCGCGGTTATGGACGACTTGGTGAAATGCGCTGGCTAAAAAGATCATAGACAACTTGCACCTTATGATGATAATAACTTGACTAGTAAGATAGATCACTTGAATAATAACCCATAAAACTTGTCCACCGTGTGAGTGCCCGGACTTCTTCCTCGTGGGCCGAGGATACGAGGGAGTCGTTTTAGGGCGGGTTTGTTTGGTGATAGAATAGTTGGTTCCTTATGCGCTCTCTTACCTTGTCTCTGTTAGACGGAAGTTGTAGCGTGTCTCTATTAGTTGATAGTGTTGCTTGCTGCTGCCTCAATCGCTAACCCTCTTCCACCGGAATTCCAGCTTTGATATCTTGTGAGTATTACTTGCCAGTACTGTTTATAGTACTGACCCCTTCGGGGCTGCTATTCCACATGCAGCCAACAGGTTTGAAGTCTGACGACGTTAGCTTGGGAATCCCTCCGGCTTGGCCTGGGCAGGGATATGGTGCCTTCGTTTATCTTCAGGACTCTTAGTCCAATTTGTTTCTTGTCCGTAGCCGGACGCTACCCGCTTCCGTTGTTTTTTGGATCTTTGTATTGTATCTTTGCTCTTGACTCGGTGAGTCGTTGTTGTATATATGTTCTTTTGTGGGTTCCATCGAGAACTGTTGTAATGTTATCACTATTCCACCCGCATAACGTGTGTGTTGCGACGTGCACGTTATGCCTGGTGGGCGTCCTTTAGGATCGTTATTATGCGGATTTGGCTGGAACGCTAAAATCTGCATAGTACCGATCTTGGGGCGTTACAAAGTGGTATCAGAGCTCTGGTTCTTCGATACCCCGCTGGTCCAGTCAGCCTGTAGGATACCCTAGCTAATGGTCGTTGTTGTAGAGTGTCAAAACTATTTTATTAAAAAAAAATTATTTGAAAAGATCTTAATAGGACTCTTGTTTATTCCTTACCTCTATTCTATTTCCCTCTTACCTTATATGATTTAAATCTTCTCTCTTATCTATTCTCCGGTTGTAGCATCTTCGTGGGTGGACGATCTCTTGCCTTTTAACCTAATAGGTTCGATCTTTGGAAGCATCCCGACAGACGGTCATCGCCATCGACGTGAGCAAGAACCTCTTGTTAGTGGTGTCGAGAAGATCTACACGACGCTCGAAGATTCGATAGAGTAACCTCCTCTTCTTCCCCCTGACGGTAGCGTGGATCTCGGGGCGAGATCCCTTGTTAGTGGTGTCGGTTGTAATGCCCGGGGTTTTTCCCCAAATTAGAAATTGCCTGTTATTTTATTTTTGCATCATCATGACATCAGCATCATCGCATCGCATGTTTTTGTCCGCAAAAATTATTTTTGTTAAACCCTATTTTTATTTTTCTAAAATTGTCGAAAAAGATTTTAGCGAGACAGTCGTCTCCGTTTTCTAAAATTATTTGCCAAATTAAATTTTGCAAAAGAAAATAAATATTTTTGAGATGAGAGAGAGAGCAGCCCAGCTAGCTAGGCCCAAAAGCCCAGCAAGCAAACCCTAGCCTCCAAACCCTAATCCTCCCCTGGCAGTTTTGTTTTCCCACCCCCTGGGTTTTTGCAGCCACCCTCCTCTCTTTTCGTCGTTTCGCAAATCTGCCCTTCCACCTCCTTTTCTGGTGCAAAAATCCCCTCTTCCTTTTTTTTTCTCTCTCTCTCCCTCCTTTCCTTTCTTCCTTTTCTTTCTTTCTTTTCTCTCCCCAGCACCCGCACCTCTCTTCCCCGAGCTCGCGCTCGAGCTCCTTCCTCCCTTCCCTCTCTCTTCCTCACCTCTCTCCCTCACCCGCGCCTTCCCCGACGAGCTCCACCTCTGGCCGGCGTCCATCACCTCCCCTGCCCGATCCCGCGCCACGACCACCCAGGCCGGCCACACCCTCATCTCCCCGGCGCCCTCCACCTTTTCTCCTTCCCTGGACCGAGCTCCCCGCAGGCTCTCCTCCTTCCCGAGCAGCCCCAGCTCCTCCTCCCCTCACCTCCACCCCTCTCTCCTACGCCTCCTCCCTCGACCAGATCGTGCTGGCCCGCCCTCGACCACCGCAGCGCCGCGTCGCCTTCCTCCTCGCCACGTCGGCCGTGCCCGCGCAGCCACCCGCCGCCGTCATCCCTCACCGCCATGCGCCGCCCCGCGCACGTCCTCCTCCCGCCGGCCTCCTTGCTCTGCCCGAGCCCGCCTCCGGCCTCTCCTCGAGCTCCCTCGTGCACGGACCTCCCCCCCTCCGCCCTTTTCCTATGCTCCTCCTCCCCACCGACACAGCACGCCCTGGCCGGCTCCTTCTTCTCCCGAGCTCCTCTCTCCCCGGTGCCCTGTTCCCCTACATCTCCCGCTGCCGTGCGTCGCCCCTACCCAGTTCTTCTCCAGCACCCGCAACGTGCTCGATGCAATGCCCGCAAGGAGCCAGCACGTTCCCGTCTCCGTGTTTGTCCCCGTTTTGTCTCCGTGTTGCCGTGGTTGCCCGCTGCACGTTTCCGTCCCCGTCTCAATGTTCCGTTTCCGTCCCCGTTCCGTTTCCCGACGTGAAGAGGTTTCCCCGATGCCGGTTCCCGTTTGTTTCCCGATGCTTGTTTCCCGACGGGAAGTTTCCCGGTCGTTCCCGTTTTCCCCGACGCGTTCCCCGTCGTGAAGTGTTCCCCGTGGATGCCTCCGTGATCGTTTCCCGTTTCCCCGATGCGGTTTCCCGTTCCCGTTCCCGTTCCCGACGTCGTGAAGACCAAGTACGACGACCACCGTGGATACAACGAGATCTTCCCCGACACCGGAAATGCGACAAGTTCTTCGTGTTGTTGCCCGTTTGTGCCGGCCGCCTTCGTGCGCGTCCGTGAAGACCGACCCCCGACTACCCCGGACCCCGACGACCCCGAAGCCCGGAACGCCAAGGTCCGCCACGACGACGACCCGAGTACGACTACTTCCTCGACGTCGACTACTTCGACTACTTCGACCCCGGATGGATGACTACCTCGACTACTCCGACTCCGGATGAACGACTACTTCGACTACGACGACTACTTCGACTACTTCCTCTCCGATCCGAAGACGGTGGCTTCCGAATCCGAAGTTCCTCGTTTCCGATGTGTGACCCCAACCCTAAACCCCTATATGCCATATATATATATATGCGTATCTTATAAAATCATGCATCATTAATTAACTTCGCACTTTTCCTCCATTTAGTCGAATTAATCCAACTTTAATTATGGGATTTGTCCGGTGCACCTATATTGCGCACCGATCCCATTTAAAATGCTTTGCCATGTGTTAGGGAATAAAATTGGACAACCTTTAATTTGTCATGCATCATGTCATCAACATGCCGGTTCTTTTGCCGTAGAAGTAAAATGCATCTTTTATGTTTCCGGTGTTCGTTGCTTCTTCGGGAATAGGACGTTGAGTTGATGTGAGCAACGACAGGTTCTGCTACCTCTACCGGATTGCAGGCAAGTGATACTCCCTTGCTATCTTTGCTTGTTTTCT
Organism: Puccinellia tenuiflora; assembly: GCA_012064385.1. Taxonomy (NCBI): domain Eukaryota; kingdom Viridiplantae; phylum Streptophyta; class Magnoliopsida; order Poales; family Poaceae; genus Puccinellia; species Puccinellia tenuiflora. The sequence continues at coordinate 74,765 of QRDG01001545.1, read as the reverse complement.
GTCTCTTACTCGTCCTATCTTTTGTTCCTTGCTAGCCTTATATCACGATGCTTGTGTCCCGATCCTATTTGCATGTTTACCTTGCAGCCATGATATAGCCACACCTCCACATCCTATTAACCTGTTGCTTGTTTACCTTGTTGGCCTTGCGAGTCGTAGTGCATGCTTAGGTGCTTTGCTTCAGTCCTGTTGTCTCTTTGTCTAGTCTTGTTAACATGGTAGCTAGGCTCAACTTAAATGGTAATCTTTACTTTCTGTTGCGATGGGAATAACTTAATAAAGATAAGGCACCGGCGGAAGGCCAATCGTGGTGATTTGTTCTGCTAGTGTCGCCTAGGACCCGAGTTCTTTTCCGCTGATCCAAGACTGAGCGCACTAACCACATGTGGGAGTTCTATGGGCCTCCCCGCAATCTATTACCGGATCCTCAAACTTGTCCAGGATGCCACAAGTAGTTCGGGTGTTTCTACGGTTACAAGCGCGGATGATATGGTAAGATGGTTACGTGGTTACTTACGGTAGGGCTTGCGGCATGGGCGTTTACCGCATGTGGACGGAGGGGCAATCGTATGAGTGTTACCCTCCCGAAGCCGTGCGCGCAACGGTTAGGCCCACCTCGAAGCTTCGGCCGGACTCTCAAGGTGGATCAGTCCTAGCTAGGTGGCTCCCTGGACTTGTTTGTAGAGATGGGAAGTATTGCGTCGAAACCTCCACCGGTACACCTCTAAGCGAGAGTTTCGATGCGTGTGGGTTCATTGGTGCATCCCTGCAGGGTGAAATCTTTTCGAAAAGCCGTGTCCGCGGTTATGGACGACTTGGTGAAATGCGCTGGCTAAAAAGATCATAGACAACTTGCACCTTATGATGATAATAACTTGACTAGTAAGATAGATCACTTGAATAATAACCCATAAAACTTGACCACCGTGTGAGTGCCCGGACTTCTTCCTCGTGGGTCGAGGATACGAGGGAGTCGTTTTAGGGCGGGTTTGTTTGGTGATAGAATAGTTGGTTCCTTATGCGCTCTCTTACCTTGTCTCTGTTAGACGGAAGTTGTAGCGTGTCTCTATTAGTTGATAGTGTTGCTTGCTGCTGCCTCAATCGCTAACCCTCTTCCACCGGAATTCCAGCTTTGATATCTTGTGAGTATTACTTGCCAGTACTGTTTATAGTACTGACCCCTTCGGGGCTGCTATTCCACATGCAGCCAACAGGTTTGAAGTCTGACGACGTTAGCTTGGGAATCCCTCCGGCTTGGCCTGGGCAGGGATATGGTGCCTTCGTTTATCTTCAGGACTCTTAGTCCAATTTGTTTCTTGTCCGTAGCCGGACGCTACCCGCTTCCGTTGTTTTTTGGATCTTTGTATTGTATCTTTGCTCTTGACTCGGTGAGTCGTTGTTGTATATATGTTCTTTTGTGGGTTCCATCGAGAACTGTTGTAATGTTATCACTATTCCACCCGCATAACGTGTGTGTTGCGACGTGCACGTTATGCCTGGTGGGCGTCCTTTAGGATCGTTATTATGCGGATTTGGCTGGAACGCTAAAATCTGCATAGTACCGATCTTGGGGCGTTACAAAGTGGTATCAGAGCTCTGGTTCTTCGATACCCCGCTGGTCCAGTCAGCCTGTAGGATACCCTAGCTAATGGTCGTTGTTGTAGAGTGTCAAAACTATTTTATTAAAAAAAAATTATTTGAAAAGATCTTAATAGGACTCTTGTTTATTCCTTACCTCTATTCTATTTCCCTCTTACCTTATATGATTTAAATCTTCTCTCTTATCTATTCTCCGGTTGTAGCATCTTCGTGGGTGGACGATCTCTTGCCTTTTAACCTAATAGGTTCGATCTTTGGAAGCATCCCGACAGACGGTCATCGCCATCGACGTGAGCAAGAACCTCTTGTTAGTGGTGTCGAGAAGATCTACACGACGCTCGAAGATTCGATAGAGTAACCTCCTCTTCTTCCCCCTGACGGTAGCGTGGATCTCGGGGCGAGATCCCTTGTTAGTGGTGTCGGTTGTAATGCCCGGGGTTTTTCCCCAAATTAGAAATTGCCTGTTATTTTATTTTTGCATCATCATGACATCAGCATCATCGCATCGCATGTTTTTGTCCGCAAAAATTATTTTTGTTAAACCCTATTTTTATTTTTCTAAAATTGTCGAAAAAGATTTTAGCGAGACAGTCGTCTCCGTTTTCTAAAATTATTTGCCAAATTAAATTTTGCAAAAGAAAATAAATATTTTTGAGATGAGAGAGAGAGCAGCCCAGCTAGCTAGGCCCAAAAGCCCAGCAAGCAAACCCTAGCCTCCAAACCCTAATCCTCCCCTGGCAGTTTTGTTTTCCCACCCCCTGGGTTTTTGCAGCCACCCTCCTCTCTTTTCGTCGTTTCGCAAATCTGCCCTTCCACCTCCTTTTCTGGTGCAAAAATCCCCTCTTCCTTTTTTTTCTCTCTCTCTCCCTCCTTTCCTTTCTTCCTTTTCTTTCTTTCTTTTCTCTCCCCAGCACCCGCACCTCTCTTCCCCGAGCTCGCGCTCGAGCTCCTTCCTCCCTTCCCTCTCTCTTCCTCACCTCTCTCCCTCACCCGCGCCTTCCCCGACGAGCTCCACCTCTGGCCGGCGTCCATCACCTCCCCTGCCCGATCCCGCGCCACGACCACCCAGGCCGGCCACACCCTCATCTCCCCGGCGCCCTCCACCTTTTCTCCTTCCCTGGACCGAGCTCCCCGCAGGCTCTCCTCCTTCCCGAGCAGCCCCAGCTCCTCCTCCCCTCACCTCCACCCCTCTCTCCTACGCCTCCTCCCTCGACCAGATCGTGCTGGCCCGCCCTCGACCACCGCAGCGCCGCGTCGCCTTCCTCCTCGCCACGTCGGCCGTGCCCGTGCAGCCGCCCGCCGCCGTCTTCCCTCACCGCCATGCGCCGCCCTGCGCACGTCCTCCTCCCTCCGGCCTCCTTGCTCTGCCCCGAGCCCGCCTCCGGCCTCTCCTCGAGCTCCCTCGTGCACGGACCTCCCCCCCTCCGCCCTTTTCCTATGCTCCTCCTCCCCACCGACACAGCACGCCCTGGCCGGCTCCTTCTTCTCCCGAGCTCCTCTCTCCCCGGTGCCCTGTTCCCCTACATCTCCCGCTGCCGTGCGTCGCCCCTACCCAGTTCTTCTCCAGCGCCCGCAACGTGCTCGATGCAATGCCCGCAAGGAGCCAGCACGTTCCCGTCTCCGTGTTTGTCCCCGTTTTGTCTCCGTGTTGCCGTGGTTGCCCGCTGCACGTTTCCGTCCCCGTCTCAATGTTCCGTTTCCGTCCCCGTTCCGTTTCCCGACGTGAAGAGGTTTCCCCGATGCCGGTTCCCGTTTGTTTCCCGATGCTTGTTTCCCGACGGGAAGTTTCTCGGTCGTTCCCGTTTTCCCCGACGCGTTCCCCGTCGTGAAGTGTTCCCCGTGGATGCCTCCGTGATCGTTTCCCGTTTCCCCGATGCGGTTTCCCGTTCCCGTTCCCGACGTCGTGAAGACCAAGTACGACGACCATCGTGGATACAACGAGATCTTCCCCGACACCGGAAATGCGACAAGTTCTTCGTGTTGTTGCCCGTTTGTGCCGGCCGCCTTCGTGCGCGTCCGTGAAGACCGACCCCCGACTACCCCGGACCCCGACGACCCCGAAGCCCGGAACGCCAAGGTCCGCCACGACGACGACCCGAGTACGACTACTTCCTCGACGTCGACTACTTCGACTACTTCGACCCCGGATGGATGACTACCTCGACTACTCCGACTCCGGATGAACGACTACTTCGACTACGACGACTACTTTGACTACTTCCTCTCCGATCTGAAGACGGTGGCTTCCGAATCCGAAGTTCCTCGATCCGATGTGTGACCCCAACCCTAAACCCCTATATGCCATATATATATATGCGTATCTTATAAAATCATGCATCATTAATTAACTTCGCACTTTTCCTCCATTTAGTCGAATTAATCCAACTTTAATTATGGGATTTGTCCGGTGCACCTATATTGCGCACCGATCCCATTTAAAATGCTTTGCCATGTGTTAGGAAATAAAATTGGACAACCTTTAATTTGTCATGCATCATGTCATCAACATGCCGGTTCTTTTGTCATAGAAGTAAAATGCATCTTTTATGTTTCCGGTGTTCGTTGCTTCTTCGGGAATAGGACGTTGAGTTGATGTGAGCAACGACAGGTTCTGCTACCTCTACCGGATTGCAGGCAAGTGATACTCCCTTGCTATCTTTGCTTGTTTTCTGTCTCTTACTCGTCCTATCTTTTGTTCCTTGCTAGCCTTATGTCACGATGCTTGTGTCCCGATCCTATTTGCATGTTTACCTTGCAGCCATGATATAGCCACACCCCCACATCCTATTAACCTGTTGCTTGTTTACCTTGTTGGCCTTGCGAGTCGTAGTGCATGCTTAGGTGCTTTGCTTGAGTCCTGTTGTCTCTTTGTCTAGTCTTGTTAACATGGTAGCTAGGCTCAACTTAAATGGTAATCTTTACTTTCTGTTGCGATGGGAATAACTTAATAAAGATAAGGCACCGGCGGAAGGCCAATCGTGGTGATTTGTTCTGCTAGTGTCGCCTAGGACCCGAGTTCTTTTCCGCTGATCCAAGACTGAGCGCACTAACCACATGTGGGAGTTCTATGGGCCTCCCCGCAATCTATTACCGGATCCTCAAACTTGTCCAGGATGCCACAAGTAGTTCGGGTGTTTCTACAGTTACAAGCGCGGATGATATGGTAAGATGGTTACGTGGTTACTTACGGTAGGGCTTGCGGCATGGGCGTTTACCGCATGTGGACGGAGGGGCAATCGTATGAGTGTTACCCTCCCGAAGCCGTGCGCGCAACGGTTAGGCCCACCTCGAAGCTTCGGCCGGACTCTCAAGGTGGATCAGTCCTAGCTAGGTGGCTCCCTGGACTTGTTTATAGAGATGGGAAGTATTGCGTCGAAACCTCCACCGGTACACCTCTAAGCGAGAGTTTCGATGCGTGTGGGTTCATTGGTGCATCCCTGCAGGGTGAAATCTTTTCGAAAAGCCGTGTCCGCGGTTATGGACGACTTGGTGAAATGCGCTGGCTAAAAAGATCATAGACAACTTGCACCTTATGATGATAATAACTTGACTAGTAAGATAGATCACTTGAATAATAACCCATAAAACTTGTCCACCGTGTGAGTGCCCGGACTTCTTCCTCGTGGGTCGAGGATACGAGGGAGTCGTTTTAGGGCGGGTTTGTTTGGTGATAGAATAGTTGGTTCCTTATGCGCTCTCTTACCTTGTCTCTGTTAGACGGAAGTTGTAGCGTGTCTCTATTAGTTGATAGTGTTGCTTGCTGCTGCCTCAATCGCTAACCCTCTTCCACCGGAATTCCAGCTTTGATATCTTGTGAGTATTACTTGCCAGTACTGTTTATAGTACTGACCCCTTCGGGGCTGCTATTCCACATGCAGCCAACAGGTTTGAAGTCTGACGACGTTAGCTTGGGAATCCCTCCGGCTTGGCCTGGGCAGGGATATGGTGCCTTCGTTTATCTTCAGGACTCTTAGTCCAATTTGTTTCTTGTCCGTAGCCGGACGCTACCCGCTTCCGTTGTTTTTTGGATCTTTGTATTGTATCTTTGCTCTTGACTCGGTGAGTCGTTGTTGTATATATGTTCTTTTGTGGGTTCCATCGAGAACTGTTGTAATGTTATCACTATTCCACCCGCATAACGTGTGTGTTGCGACGTGCACGTTATGCCTGGTGGGCGTCCTTTAGGATCGTTATTATGCGGATTTGGCTGGAACGCTAAAATCTGCATAGTACCGATCTTGGGGCGTTACAGCTAGCTCGGACGAGTTTTCGGCCGGTGGAAAATGAATACAGGGCCCTGTACTCGCGTTTTACGAGGCAGAAAAATAGAGTGTCTGTTAGACATGCTCTTAGTTAGCTAAGGTAGTAGTTCGAGTTTGTGGCTGTTAGTTAGCTTAACGGAAATTGGAGGGAAAATCCCTCTTTTTTTACATAAAAACTAGGGAGGTAGCTTGTAAGTGTTCTGTGTATATTCCTGGGAGTCATCAGGCTTTTGTCAACCTTGCCTCTCTTGCCCCCTTGTCATGATCTGCTCAACTCAAGTTAACTGGGTGGATTGGTGACAGTAAACTCAGGGCAATATGGCATCAGAGTCAAGCCCACTGTTGTGCCTTTGTACTAGTTATCACTGGTCACTGGTTGAAGTTCATATCTGAGTGGCGCCACCTGCTGGTCACTGGTCACTGTTGTTCTAAGCCATAAGCTCACTGCCGTGCATTCTGTTGACTTTTGACACATGAGTGAGTGGTACTATGATTCTGGTGGGCGTCAGCCGATTTTCACCAGCGACTGGATCGTTCCGATGGTATGGCCTGCCCAGTAAGAGCAAAGCAACCCGTCCTTGTTCGATGAGCCGACCCGATCTGCAAACTTGGTTCTTCCTTTCCCGGCGATGTGGACGGCTAACACCCCACCAGGCCAGGGTCGCCGCTGCTGAAGGCGATGTGGACGCAGCCTGCACGCCATGATGCCCAGGGAGAAATGGCATGGTCGGTGGCGCCCCATCGCCGTCGTTGGCGCCATTCTCGCGTCGTCCACTCCGAACAAGCAAAATCATCATGCCGAAAGCAAGCCTGCTCTCGCCCCGCGCTTTCTCTTTTCTGCTTTGGTAGCTTTCCATTTATTTTCACGCTGCAAACGAGCAAGCAACAACGTGCCGAAGATCATTGGCATTCTCGAAAAGGAGCCGGCAGGAATGATAGCTGATAGCGCTGCAAATTTGCTTAACCAAACATACACACAGATCCGCACAAACACGCGCGCTCGTAGCATAGCATAGACAGGTGAAGAAACAACAACAAATAATAGCCCAATTCACAAAACTGATATAGATATATAAAATCGGATCCATTATCATAAATAACGGTAGCGTGTCATGGAGATAAAGATGACACACGTACGGTACGGGACACACGAGCAGCTGCGGGCTACACTCACCGCTCCCACTCTTAGCTGCAGCTCTGCAGCCACTTCAGCTGCTACACACTCGACCAGACCACCACTTTGATACTACTAGCAGTGACAGTGACTTGACCAACACAAGCAATAGTTTCATTACCCTAACGAACACCAAGACTTTTTTACCACTAGTATTAACCTGTTTGCATCTTGCATATGCATTCACAGGCTAGGTAAGCTCGTACCAAGCACCGAAAAAACTCACCGACCCAGATCACTCAATCTCTGTAGTAATTACTCACTCACTATATAGCAGTAGCATATAAGGTGAACCTTCCCCTGCATCCATTGAGTGATGCTCGATCAGACCCTGAAGTTCTTGCCCTCGAAGGTCTGTCCGAACCGCCAGTTCTGCGGTGCGACGTTCCATGAGGTGGAGGTGCGGCGGTCGCTGCCGGTGACGCGGAAGGAGAGGGCCTGGCCGACGAGGATGGAGCTGGACTGCCAGTTCTGGCCCCAGTTCCGGGACATGGGCATCCACCCGGTGCCGGACGCCTTCACGCTGGCGCGGACCAGGTCGCCGGCGCCGGCCACGTTGGTGATGAGCACCAGGTTGAAGTAGCGGAAGCCGTTGATGGTGAACCGGACCCCTCCAGACTTGCGGCACGGCACCCTGCACACACAAACACATTGACGGACACGTCAGCTTAAATACACAGGTCAGCAAAAATACAGTTGGTTAATTAGTCGTGGGGTAAGATGGTAAATTTGGAGGGGAGGACACAGGTGAGTTGGAGATGGGGACGGTGCAGTGCTCGGAGAGATGAGGACGAGCATGCACGCTGGGAGAGTTTCACGCGTAGTGGTGGACGAAAGGACGAGATGGCCCTTGGGCAGGACGGGGACCAGAGACGGAAGGCAGATGGGCCATTTGCACCTTCTTCCTGGTGAGAGCAGGGCATGGCAATGGGGGATGTCAGCGAAGCGAGAGACGCGGCAGGACTCTGTGGTACTGCTGGCCGGATCACGGGTGCCCACTCGAGAAAACACGAAGGAGAAAAGAGGAAAGCAAAGGTCAAACGCTTTGATGTGGGTGCCCTCTGCACCCTACCCTACACACAAAGAGCCGCCGCACTGGGAGACCATGTATAGTATGAATTTGGATGTTTCTCCGGCCATTTTGCTGCCCCCGGCGCGGTGGTGGTGGTGGTCTACCGCCTACAGAGGTGCCCTATGGTGATTCTGATCTAGGCCAAAATGCTTGATTTCGATGACACGGACTCGTACACGCAAGCAATGGGTGCTGTTTAAGCTGATGAGATACACTACAAACACTGATAAAAAAAACAGTGTATGTAGAACAAGAGAGTAGCAGAACTACGGCGAGTAGCATTAACGAACGAACGACGACCCCTTTGCTTGTCACGAAAAAAGGGGGAGTAGTAGGAAGGAAGCACATGACACTGGAGCACACTATTTCCAGCTTCGTACCAAGACCGCTTTTACTCCAACCACGCCACGGAACAGGGGGCGTAATAGCGGCGGCCGCATTTTCTTCCCCTGCACACGAGCTATACGCCACGTTCCGCTTTTAAAGCTTCCGCATTTTCTTACGAAGCGCAAAATTTATGGCGATTTATCGCCGTGCCGTGTGCCTGCCATCGATCTATACTGTACCGTATATGTTTTCACTAAAAAAAGATTGCACGTGTCTACCGTATCAATTAGTAGCAGCAGTGGATAATACTTGCCCATAATGTTTTGTTTTCAGATCTCGCAAATAAATACCTATACTCCAGTGACAAGTAACGGCGAGAATGGCGGAAAAAATGATGGGACCGGGCCGTTACTGCTACCGTGAGTGACGCCGATGGAACGCGTCCAGATTTCTTTTCTATATGGACTATACAGTGCAGTACTGCCGTCTCAAAAGACGCGAAAAAAAAGAATCTCTGTGCTGGGTAAAGAAGAGCCCAGAGCCTGCGTTCTCCGCATTGGCCGGAAAAGAAATGCCAGTGCAACCAGAACCAAGACGAATGTTTTTCCCTACCAAGATTAAGAAACAATCCCCAAGAAAAAAACCAAAAAAAGATTCGCCGCACTGTAAGTAAATCTTGGGGTTTTAGGCAAGTAATAACAAACAGAGACGTAATCGACGGAAGAAAAATGGACGGGCAATTTGGGGGCTACGACGTACCGGCGGTAGGACACTGGGACGATGCCTGCGCGGTACTGGGCGATGTGGAGGAACATGGGCATGGCGAGGTCGAAGTGCTGGCGGGGCGGGTTGCACCATCCGCCGTCGTCGGAGGGGAGCGCGTAGTTGGGCGGGCAGAAGTTGGTGGCGGTGACGAGGATGGAGGGCGTCCCCGGGTGGCAGTAGGCCCACCCGGCCTGGTTCACGCACCGGATCTCGAAGCACGCGCCGCAGCTCTGGCCGGAGTTGAACAGCGCCGTGCTCAGCGCCGCGTTGTTCACGCCGTACCCCTGGCTGTACAGGTTCCCGTAACCGCACGCGCCGCCTGAAATGAGGACAGGAGGTCAGACAGGGAGAGCGTTGGAGACGCAGGACGGGGAGGAGGGACGTACCCATGGTGCCGGAGGCGTCGCTGCCGCCGTAGAAGGTGGCGTGCGCGCTCTGCCAGTCGCCGCCGGTGTACACGCCCGGGATGCGGGCCTCCGCGGCCGGGAACGACAGGAGCGCGAGGAGGACGGCGGAGAGGGCGAGCAGCGGCGGCATTGTGACGGCGGCCATCGTCGTCGTACGCTCTCGCGGTGAGCAGGGGAAGCGGCAGCGACGGAGGAGTGGTGTGGGAGGTGAAGGGAGGGAGCGAGGCGGGGTATTTATGGAGACAGGGGGCAGACCAAATAATGGCGCTTCGCCGCGGGGGTGATCTACTACTGCGCGCGTAGGTTAGAGCGTGAGAAGATAAAGGGAAAAAACAGATAAATGGGAAGACGGGAAAAAGGGGCGGGATAGGAGGAGGAGGAGACGGAGGGAGGGAGGCGTTCCCGTTACGAAATGAAATGCGTCGTGCTAGAGTGATATGTCAATGCCATTGATGCCGCTGGCCTGGGAACTGTGTGCCCTGTACTCGATCCGTCTGATGGATGGAAAGCGCCGTGGACAGTTGGGACCTTTCTTTCCTTTTCGTCTTGGCTAACCTGGCACTGTTCGGACGTCGGAACGGTGGTGGTACTTCTTGACAGCGCCGGCCACGCCTTTGTCGGGTAGAAACCAATTTCACCGGCGGCAGCCCGGCAGAGTGCAAATCCGATTAAATAGGACTTGGCCTAAATAATTGCGGTGGTGTGTCGCAGTGCTCGCGCTGTTTCTGGCCTAATTGCAGGAGTAATCAAGGAAGAAGATACTACCCGGGGTGCCATAGTCAATCACGGTAAACGATTGATCTCGATCCTGAGCGAGCGGACGGCGGGGATGGCGCTGCGCCGCGGCGGGAAAGAAATCAAAGAGATACGAGCGGATACCGGGAATTCGGAAGGAAAGGATGTGTTGTGGGGTGACTGAACGAGGGAGAGGAGGTGGGGCGGGGCGGGAGACCAAAAGCGCTGCACGGCTGTGGCCATGTTCGAGGGCACGGAGCACGGCTGTCCCTTTGCTTCCTTCGCACGTCGCGCCATCGCCCATCCCCTGGTCCTCTCCGCCGGTGGCTGACGCCGTTGGTCGGTGAGCCGGTGAAACCCTCTGATCGGCCGCTGGCGCTGCGTCGTGTGTGCTCTCCTTTTGTTTACAGCCGACGCTTTCTGCTTTTGCTTTCACCCGATCAATCGATCCATCGCCCCGCCGGTGCGGTGCTACGTACGGCCAGTGCGGTGAATTCCCGATGCCATGTTTCGATATTTCAAACGAAAAGGCGCCGAAAAATATGGAGGGAACCGGGTGGGAGGGCTTTTGCACCGACCGCGCGCGGCGTCGTACGTGAATCTTCTCCACCTGCTTCTCTAGTTGGAACCAGAGATGGGATGCCCGTGCGTACCGCTTCAACAAACTGCATCAAATTAATGGTGTACGTGGTACCATGGATTTACTCAGCCAAGGCTGTGTAGCGTGTGGGCTGAGTGATGGGATAAGATCGAGAGGCATGTATCTGCTTAATAAGACTGGCGTGAATGACATCATGGTGCCTCCCATAAGTTATCTTCTACTAGTATTGTTCATAAATTTATCTACTGTATTGTTTTCTCGGTCCAAATCACCAAAAGTATTAAAAATTGCAGAGAAATAATACAATAGTGCAAACATTAGAAAAATCAAAGAATCACTTGATCTTACAAAACAAAAATTAAATGTGCAAGTAAAAAAGATCAAATGAGTACAATTGCAACAATAGTTGTATATTTGCACATTTTAGAAATGCAGAGTAGATTAAATAGTCAACTACAGAGTAAACTAAAAAAAAAGACGTTTGCTTTCACACAAAAAATCACTTGATTGACGGACAAGTGAAAAAATACAGTTGACTGAGCTAAATCGAGATTGTAGAGTACGACTTTGATTGTGTACTCTCACTCCAGATGTCTTGACACAACAGATATTTCTACAATGTATTATGTGAAATGTTCTACAATGTTCACATATTTTTCTATTATTCTTTACTGTCCAAAAACACCAAAAAGTAACCGAAAATTCAGGCCAACTGTGAAAATGTTCTAGTAATGTTCTTATATTTCTGTATTATTTTCTTGCTATCCAAATAATCACAAAAATACAGAAAATTCAAGCCAATCATACAAATGTTCAGCAAAGCAAGAAACCTGAACCATGCAGCGGCATCGCGACATAGTGGAAGAAGAGAAAATAGACGTGGAGGCAGTGACGTCGTTCGACAAACCAATCGGGTAGAGCAACGTTGTTATGTCTCGACCGGACCATGCCACATTAGTGCCAAGTTAACTGCCAAAAACCGCCCAAATTCATCCAAAACTATCAACAATCAACCAAAACCCGACAGAGAGGGAAATTTTCATGGTTTACGCGAGTTTGGGGTTAAAATCGTACGAAAAATATGTACGGGGTTTTTTGCTCCAATGACCAAGATTTGGAGGTGAAATATATACTTAATCCCTTCACAAACTAAACTATCGACGGGAAAATCAAAGAAATCAACTATTTCAGAAACAAAAGTATTAAAATATTGCAGAGAAATAATACAATAGTGCAAACATTAGAAAAATCAAAGAATCACCTGATCTTACCAAACAAAAATTAAATGTGCAAGTAAAAAGATCAAATGATAGTTGTATATTTGCACATTTTAGAAATGCAGAGTAGATTAAATAGTCAACTACAGAGCAAACTAAAAAGAAAAGACGTTTGCCTTCACACAAAAAATACTTGATTGACGGACAAGTTTGAAAAAAAAAAGTTGACTGAGCTAAATCGAGATTGTAGAGTACGACTTCGATTGTGTACTTTCACTCCACAGATAGCTAGCTTGACACAACAGATAATTGTTAAAAAAATAAATAAAACAGTTTCCCGTGACCGATTTGAGCAGAAGAAAAAACGGCCAGCATGGAACAGATGGATCATATTTGTCCGGGCGAGGACATTTCTTCCCCTACGAACTGCCTCTACTAGCGTCCAAAATCGATTTTCCTTTTGCAACTTTTTTCGTACGGATGCGCGGTAAAACTAGCAAGGCATGATCCTTTTATAATCGTTTTCTCACTTGACAAAATGCAACATACGTAGGTAGGTAGACTTGTTCTGAGCGGCGTTTGGAAGTAGTGCCCATACAGAATCGATTATTTTTCGCACAAGAAACACGATGCTATGTAATGGGGAATTGGCCGTGTACAATGATCGATTGAGGTTTTTTTGCGAATGCACGCGCTACTGATCACGCTTTTTGTCGATCCGCGGACAAATATATATACGTGATCATCTGGCGGGCACCAATCCCGTGCATGCAATAGGGCGCACCGCGTGACGTGTAGCAAAATAGCAGTAGCTAGGGTGGGCCTGATTAACCCCCCAAAAAAAGGGTTGCGTATGAACTAATCTGCCCGTGCAGCCGTTCAATGCTCAGCAGTAGCCGTATGTAGATGTGGTTCGGTGTTGGGGCCATGCATAGGCGTATACGAAAGAAGGTAGAGCTCGATCAGAATTATTCATTGCGTGTACACACGAATACAGTACGCCCTGCAGGTAGATCCGGGACGAAATTAATTAATTGTGGTCACACAGAGTCACTAGCGAGTGAAGTGACGATGCGAAGCTAGTGTTGTTGTAAACTGTTGTTTGTTGGTAGTGCTAGTGCGGCGGTGCCAAACAAAGAGGGGGCACACGTACGTCGTCGGGACTCAGGCAGTCGCACACGTACGTACGCCGGCCCTAGCTTAGGATCCCTCCGGCCGCGTTCTACGTACAAGTAGAACACGCGATCGTCCAGGGCCGACGCCGCGCGCACACGTGGTAGACACCCACGAACTTCAAAGCTCGTCTTACGTATTTACTGCGTGCGCATGACGCATGCGTAAATGGGATCAGGCCGGAGCCAAGCGATCCATCCATCCATCCGCACGGCATGATGGTTCTTCGCGAATTCTCGTAAATGGGATCCGCACCGCACTAGTACGGTCGAATTCTCGAAGCCACCGTTGCGTGCGGTACACCGAACACGTACGTGCACATATGTAACCGAGATGGGCCCTCCTTTCTTTCCTTCTCCCCTCCTCCTAGGTCTCCGCTCCATGAGACTCGCCTCGACTGCCCCGGCTCCTCTCTCCCTTCTCTCCGGCGGCCTGTTGGGGGAGAAGAGGTCGGCCCTCCTCTATAGATATTTGCAGTTCTAGTTTTAGGGTCTGTGTCTGGTCCCTCGTGGCGAATGACATCATGCCGGCTTCCTCGGGAGGTGGCTGGTGAGGCTCTTGGCATGGTCTCCGAGGTGGAGGCCGTCTTCCTCGAGATCTGCCAGCAAGATCTTTGAGAATAAGCGCGTGCGTGCCTCTTCTCGAGCTGTGCCTGATCTGGACTCCCCTCTTAGCCATCATGGTGATGGGATGTTGGGTGAATTTAGATCTCGTCCTTCGGCTGGAGCATGGGATGACGCCCCTCTTTTCCCTGCACCTGGCACGGTGGCCATCGAGCGGCGACCATGGCTGGGAGAAGCTCCTTCCGTTTAGCATTCCATGGTGGAAAGCGTGCTGGAGTGGCAGCTCCCAATGTGCTTGCTTCAATAAGCTCGAGGTAATCCGTCGTCAGTGTTGATGCTCCCTCTCCCCCCTTGGCCGGTCGTGGTGGTGAGGAAGGGAAGACCTATTCAGGAGGCTGACCTCGTCGCCCTCGAGTGCCTCTGCTCGAGTTTCTTCATCCTCTGTGTGAGGACCTTCTTCAGACTCGGCGTTGCAATTAATTCTCGTACTGCTCCAAGTGGTTTTGTCCCCGGATGCAGCGGCGGTGGAGGCTCCGTTCGCAGGCAAAAGACATGGACCGATTGCGCTTCTGTAATCACTTTCTAGGTGTTAATTGTAAAATCTAGAGACCTTGTTGTAATTTCCTTTATTGTGAGTCCCTTTATGTAAATGTACACCCTTCGTCGCAGATTCGAGGTCCTTCGGAACCTCTCCCCGTTCAGAAAAAAAAAAGATGTATCACCGACGTGACTAGCGGGGTAAACGAAAGCGGCGCGCCGGCACTGGTCTCGCGGCGCCCCTCACGCATCCAATTAATCCATCCCCGGCGCGACGGGCGCACTACCGGTTATGTCTATGGGCGCGGTGGCTGTGCGTGGCAGCGGCCGGGGCCATGCCGTACGCGTACGTAGCGAGCACTAGCCTAGCCCGCCGCGCCGTACGTACGTAGTATGTGGCTGGTGATCGATCGGCAATCGCGCGCCAGCTACAACGGTTTCCACTGTCAGCTTGCGCGTGCTAGCTATCTAGGCCTCCTAGCTAGCGGTCTCTCTCGTCGCATCTACGCTTCGGTCCATCTCGAAGCTTGTCGATCGAGGTCAAATGGTACGCACTCCACTATAAGTCCATAACTAGCTACGTAACCCAATTGCCATGTTTTACCGGTAGTGGAACGGAACACAAGTCAACTATGATCCGAGCATTAATTAATTTCAGCCATCTTGTAAGGTTCTCGTTTTTACTTAGCTGACGCCAATCATTGTATGTAATCCCTGGTCAGCTCTACAGCACTCGCTGGTCGTCGTAGCTTCTTTAACGACTCATCAGCCCTGCCCCTACCAATCGCAGCTAGTACTTGAAACTAGCCATGTGATCGAATTTTCATGTTAGCCGATCGAGAACAAAAGAGATCGAGGATAATATATACTGGAGACCATGCGTGTCACGTTCGTTTTCGGTATTTCCTTGGGATCGATTTAAAGGTTTGCTTTACAGATCTCAATCATCGGCAACAATGGTCAACTCTACCAGCTGCTAGCTCATCATAGTTTGTTACACTCACACTGGTCATGGCATCCTCCTACAAAAGTACTCCTAGCAGCCGAAGCTAGCCATGTGATGGGTTTCACTTTCACTCACACCCCCGGCCGTGCCGTCGATCGCATTGTTTCATGTCGCGCGCGTATACAACTACTGCGTGCTTTCGGAATATCTTCGCAATCGGATAAACCATGCACATACGGTGCGTGCTACTAGCAGACAAACTGAGAAGACCATCTTTTCGGCCGTCTGTTGGGCAGACCAAGACGCGGCCGGGCTAGCTAGCGTACGTGTCGGAATCCGACCCGAGCAAGCATATGTACATCTGCGTGAGAACTCTAGCTAGTAGTAGTATATGATATTCAGGAATTGCGGCCGGGCCGGAGCAATTATCCACCGTCGTCATCACTAATCACACAGCAGAATACATACAGACATACAGTGCTCTGTGCTCCGTTGAAAACTGGAAATGCTAGTACGGTTATTCCTTGTAGATTCACAAAGAGACAAATAGGATCGAAACATATGTACTCTCATTGACCAGTGCATACTATCAAACACAGGGAACAAAACCAAGACAAAATATGAACTATTGAGGAGGGACCAGTGCATGCTCGATCCACCAGCAAGGCAGCAACACTTCATTGTCAAGTCAGTGACAGATGCACTTGTTGCTCCACGTGTACCCATGCCTACGCGTACGTATACACAGTACTGTGTGACAGCAGTGGTCGATCAGATCGAACCAACGCATCCTCATGTGGACTGTGGTCGAGTGAGCACGATCTGAAGCTCTGCAGCTTCTCCATTACTTCTTAGATCTCTTCTTTTTTTGTTTCCATGGTTGTTCTTTCCATAATGTTCATTTCTATCCTTTGGCTTCTCATTTGCATTGGATTTGTCAGATTTCAACTCCACCACAGTGCTACTGCTGTCCCTTGTAGCCTTCTCTGATTTGTCAGTTCTGAATCCCCCAACAGTGATTTCCCTGCTAGGCAGATTTCCACAAGAAAAGTAATTTTCAAGGGTTTCCAAAAGTGGACAAATCCCCTCTCGGACAAATCCACACTCTACTTCCTCCACACCGATGCCGGTGCTCCCCCGATTCAACAACCTACGCACGGAGTTGGTCTCCTTGCACATGCCCAGAAGGGCAGCAGCAACGACACCGGATTCAGATCCCCGGTAGCGCGTGAGATTCAAGGCGCTCCGTCGGATATAGCCGGAGAAGACGGCCATGCTCCTGAAATCATCTCTCGGCAAGCCGGAACTCAGCTTGGCCTCCTCCGCGATACACATCAACCCAGCAATCGCAGAGACAGATCTTTTACCACCCTCCGAGTTCAAAACACAGATCGCTCGCTCCTGGATGCCGTCGCTCAGTTCCACGTCGTCGGCGCTGAGATCTTGTCCGTGGATCGTGCGGTACTTCGTCTCCTCCTCGCGACAGTAGGTGGCGGCCGCGCTCGTGGTGTAGAGAAAGGCGACATTGCGGTTGAAATACTTCTTGAGGTATCGCGTGTAATCGGGCCACTCGACGACGGTGGTGTCGGACTCGGAGTAGAGCACCAGCCTGCTCCATCCCCATGCCCTGTCCATGAGGTCTGGTACATGATGATTTCTGTTGGTGGGATCGTCTTGTATCTCCCCATGGTGTCCTCCATGTCCTCGATCCAGACCAGCATGTCCTTCCGAATCTCGCGCTTCCTTCGCTCTTTTGCATCGACGACGCCATGGCCGGCGTGGTTAGATTGGTTCTTCTTTTTTGCGAAAACACAAAAGCCTTGCGTTTCGATGCATTGATAGAAAAAAGAAGGTTTATGTACAAGTCCAACATGGGACAACTCCACACCATACAACTCAACCCGGAAACTAGTCTAGGGGAGAAGTTGGCGAACGCCTCGGGATCCTGCGCTCATCCAGTCTCGCGCCTCGACCTTGATCGTGTCGAGTAGGGAGGATACAGAGGGACGCGCATTGTCAAAGACTGCTGCGTTCCGATGCTTCCAAATCCACCATGCTGAGAGCATGATCAGCGACGAAGTGCCCTTGCGCAACTGGCGAGGGGTGGTCCGCAACACCAGCGACCACCATTCCGTGAAGTCACCCTCCACCATCGGAGGGGTCGCGGTCGATCGTATCCAAGACAACACCTCGTGCCAAACTGTCCTCGAGAAAGGGCAGCCGGTAATGTAATACCCCGTAGTTCAAAGACCCGAAGGGTAGATTTAGATTTTGTGCATTCGCATAGCATGCATGTGAAAATGCGGGAAAATTTCGCGCTTTTGAAATAAAGAATATAAAGTGATCGATGTTTCGCTCGACTCGATGAGTTAGGGTTTAGATCATCATGTCAAGTGCAATAAACTTCGAGATGAGCTTTATACCAAATTAAATTGAAATCACAAAAACAAGAAAAGAGTTATCACTCTACAGACTAATTAGTCAAATTAGTCGATTGTCGAGATGCGAGGTTTTTAAACATGACCTTTCCTAATTTTCTACTCTTTGAACATAACTTAATAAGATGACATGTATGAAATCCAATTGGTGCATAAAGCACAACCTTACAACATCATCTACATGACCATATATAAATTTCTCATCCCATACATATATTATCTCATCTCATCAAACTTTAACCATCATCTCAAATAAATCATTCACACATCCAACACCTTATTAAGTTCTTATCCAAATCACATCATCATAAATACAATTCCTAATCAGGTCCTCATATCAAACATATTATCATCTTATCAATTTATCACAAGTATAGAATTTAAATTAGTATATAAAGCTCAAACACTCCATATCCACAACACCTATATGATCATCTTAGGATCTAATACATAAACAAATTATCATATCATATATTCATCCATCACTTTACACACATCTCCAATACAAACCAGAATGTGAATGTCCAAATTTATGATCATACAAGTATCTACATCATCTCATCACCTCATTTCAAATCTCTTTCAAAACCAATTACAAAGTCGAATGTCCAAAGTACATTGTGACATTAATGGAAATGTCATGATACAAGCTCTCCAAATTGAAGTGAAAGAACAAGTAATATTACAACATCTTAATAAAATATGTACTTATCACAAATAAAAGAAAAGAGCTTGCACAAGCATACAAGAAAATCCTATAATTAGATCTTTAACTAGATCTTCTTATTTTGATCTTCTCAACTTATCTTGATCTTCTTATCTCCCAATCTTTTCAAATCCTTTCCTTTAAAACAAAACAAGACAGAAGAGAAGAAAGTCAGAAGGCAGGAATATGATCTTATCAACTTCTCTAGAAACTGTGTGAAATGCAAAGGTTTGGTGCTATGTAAAAGAAGTTTGGTAGCAAGACTGGCCATCTTGTTAACAGACCCATTTTTCATACATGAAGCAATTGAAAATCATCTAAAAATAAATAAGGACAAAAGAAAAGTTTCTGTTAATTAAAATGTTTGCCTTCACCACAAGAGTGAGGCAATTGATCTTTGGAATTCGACTTCAGGATATTAAGAACTTGTCCTAATATCCAATAATTGACTAGAGGGATTAATCTCATCTTAAGGCAACATCTGGTCTTATGGATCAAATTGGATCATTAAAGGAAACATGGATCAATTAGGCAACAAGGACAAGAGGCAACTTGGATCCATACAAGAGAAGGGACAATAGGCAACATTGATCCATATTTTTTTTTTATCTTAGGCAGCAAAGGCAGCTAGTCAATCCCTCTAATCTAGTCAAGTTCCTAATAAAAAGAAAGCCCACATTCTAATATTTCTCCAATTGTATTAAATTACCAAGGAAGAAAGTTAAAGCATTAAAGCCCTCAAAACTGAAATTCAAAGCCCACTTCATCACCATCCATATCCCAAGGCCCATATAAGAGAATTAGCCCACAAGCCCATCTAGTAACAAAATCCACTTGGCATACCCAAAAATAAATCCTACAAGAGGATAATACCAAGCATGAGAGGGATAAGCTTGCCACATAGGAGAGTTATCCACAAGCAAAATATCTAAGTTAACTTGAACCCCAAGGAATGCTCATACGTGAGGGCATGACAACAAGTAGCTTACTCACCCATGCAAAGCAAGAGTCACCACTTGAGGTGTCAACTTGTGAGGGATAGCAAGGCTCTATAAAAGAAACCCTTGGCAGCCATTTGCCCACTAAGAACCACGGCATAATGATGACCAACGAATTTAGACTAAACCATTTATATTTCCACTTTAGCAAGAGCACAAGAACAACCAGCCGCACCACAAATTCTTTCAGCAGCTAAACATACTCTTCCATATCAGCCATAGCATCTCAAGAACACCAAGAACACCACCAAACCATGCCCAATCTTTAGAACAACTAGCAAATAGGTCAAGCAGCGAGGAGGAGCAGGCTAGCCACAAGACGCAGGTTATCATCATTTTCCAGAAGACCAAGCTTCTTTTCAACAGCAGGTTGAAACTTAGGAACCAAATCTTGTGCAGCATCTATATCATTAGATGAGAGGGAAAGAGAGGAGTGGGGCAGATCTGTTCTTATCAGTTTCTTATCTAGAGAAAGTGAAGTAAGAGAGAAGAAAGGATTAGTTTTGCAAGCATAATAAGCAGATCTGGACAGTAGCTATATTCTGTCCAGGAATGCTTAACAAAATCATCCAAACACATCACAAGCTTTACAAATAATAAAGAAAAGCATAGGAAATCCAATAACCGTCCATATGTTGCTAAACAACACGTAAATCTGTCCAGAGACTATAGCTCACTAAAATCTGATACATAACAATTTAACAGATACTTAATTATGCATTTTATTCTAGGAAATAAATCTGGCATGCTTGGATGCTAGCAAATCATCAATAATTCATGAAACAACATAACTAAATCAGTACAACAAGTAAAGCATTAGTGTATCATGCACTGGTTCAGGTGTCTTTGAACCAACAAATAATTCGTATGAGCATATAAATATTTTCTAGCATAACAATATAAGCCACACAAGCCAGGGATGATTCAGTCATCCAAATAGAGGCATCACTGCACTTAGAGCTATAGGAGAACGACCACATCACTGTTCATCGGCTCGATAACCGCCCTCAGAGAGCAACCTGAACTAGTTGAGCTTTGACTCGATAGCCATGTTTTAGAGCAAGGGGATTAGGAATCCATGGAGCTCACCTCGAAAAGTTAAAGCCGAGGCAGAACCGTGCTAGGGGAGGCTGTAGTCGATGTCGGGGTTGCGGCCACTGCACCATCCCGCCGGCATCAGAAATGAAGGAGCCGCAGCAGCACCCACAGCTTCACCACACCACCATATCCAGTAGCAGCAGACCACCAGCAGCACCCACAGCACGACAGAACACCACCACTTCACCACCATACCCAGACCACCCAGTGAGCAGAGAGCAAAGAGAGGGATCAGGGCGGCGTGGCCGAGTAGAGGCACGACTAGAACAGAGTGCAGGCGGCGAGGAGGCGACGCCGGGTTGCGCCCATCAGGGAGCCATCCCGCTAGCATCGAAGAGGAGACATGCTCGAGCAGGAGCTCGTGGTCGGCGAGGAGGAGAAGACCAGAGGGAGCGGCGCCAGCAGGCGGCGGCGCCGGAGGAAGTTGGCAAGGGCCAGGGCAGCAGGCCGGGTGTAGGAGAGCTAGGGTTAGGGTTCCCGTAGGCGAGCTCGGTTAGAGTATGCAGGGAGTGAATCCCGTAGGGAAACCGGGGGCATAGGAGGCGGCCGGAGCAGGCCAGAGCAGTGGGCAGCGACGGCGGCGGCGACCGCGAGCGTGAGAGAGAGGAACGAGCATCGCTCGGGTGCGAGAGTGAGAGAGAGAAGGGGAGTGGGCCGGTCGGGTTGCTAACCCAATCCAGTTGACTTGGGTCAACCAAGTTGGACCCAAGGCATTTTGGTCCCTTCACAATTCCAATTTAGATCAAATTCCAATTCAAAAATGAAAATGAAAATAAATTCCTAAAAATAAATTAAAAATAGGTTTTCAACTCAAAATTTTCTAAGGAGTGCAAATATGATTTTTATTTCATTTATTGAAAAAGTTTTCTTGAAGGAAAAATTCAAAGATCCTTAAGTGGATATGATTTGAATTAATTTCAAAATTAAGTTTTGAAAAGATTTTCTTGTGTGAATAATTCAAAGATCCTTAAGTGGACATGAATTGAATTATCCTAAAAAATTCAAGGATCCTTAAGTGGAAATGAATTGAACTATTTTCAAAAACAATTATTTTTGTAAAAGAAAAACAATTCGAGTAATAAGCTCAAAGTATATATTTTGAACTTTACTACATTCTAAAAAAATGACTGTCCTGTTACTCATCCTAGGTAAAACACACAAAGAAGAATTCATCTAAAATTCATTCACTCTTGTGTTGGTAATATTTGAAAGTGGTTAAGTCAAGAAAAGTTGAATAAGTAACTACTTACAATTAAGGAAGTTATATCAAGTAGTTCAAATACTTTTAAATACACATTTGTAAGTTATTGAATAATCAAGTAAATCATATACAACACTAAAACTCTATGAGTTACCAACACAACTCAATATAAAAATCCTTAAGTAATAAACAACATCACCTAAAGATGATGAAACAACCCTAAACCAAAGAATACGATGTTATCAAAGTATCAAGTAAAACGAAGCTTACATTTGTGAGCTTGGGTATTTTTGGGGATTTTACGATGCATCTCATATTTATGCATAATAGCATCTTGACAGTGTTTCCAGTAGCCCTTACCGGGACTACATTGCTATTTTCAAATCTCAGGGTTTTACCGCAAACACCTAGAACCCCGAAGGACATGAATTGCCACCTTTACCATAGGCAAGTTCATTCTTGCATACCGTTTGATGTATTTTTAGCAAAGTACTTGCAAAGCTATTTATACGTTCCTTTCACTTGCATCAAAAAGAAAAAGTATTTTCGAATGATGTGGTATATACTATTGGTTGGCGGTGGAACAATGGTAAGATAAATAGGTACGGTGTTCCATTGTATGGGAAGGTATATATCCTTAGGAACTAATAACCCATGTTCCAGTGATCCTTTCGCCATAGTGAAAGTATCAACCAACGGACTTTGTATGGGCGGGGTCAGTCAGAGGCTTCTTTTCTCATCCGCATATCCTCGGCAGACCTACACCGGGTTGGGTCGTTGCGGCGGCCAACAGCGTGGAAGCGCGTACTCTTCCTGACCGACGGGGTAATTGGTGGGGAAGCTCGGGAGGGGTGATGGGTATGCGTGGAACATGATTCCCCTACCGTATCATAAATGGGCGGATGTGTGTTGATTTGGGAGAAGCTCCACATGGCTGGATGTCCTGAGCCTTAGCTATAACACTCATGGAGTGTAAAGAGAGCATATAAAGGGCCAGGCAACTGTTGGGTAAAGTGATGCAACTCTGCAGAGTCAAACAACAAATTTGTGATATCACAACCGTGTTCCCGGAATGGAACTACGAGATCGAGGCCGGAATGGAGTCCCATTTGGATTCACAAGACCGGTGGAGGCTGGGACATAGTTTTCAGAATAAAATCTATCCTTTTAAGAAATGTTTGCAAACAGTTGCATCTATGCCAAAGACTGAGGTTTTGGCAGTAGCTAGTGCATGAAACACCTTATCTCTATATATTCAGAACTTGCTGAGTAACGCTGTTACTCACCCCTTCCCATTTGACCCCCTGCTTAGACTTTTGGAGCCATCAGAAGAGATGTCAGTTATCCATCACGACAAAGAGGAGGTCTTCCACAAGGAATCAAGTCGACCTGGTGGAGCTTGAAGGAGTTGACCGCTACTTCACCAATGAAAGAGTGACGACAACCATGGCCATGGAGGGGTAATGACAGCAGTGTCAATGGCATGAACAAAAACCACACTGTCAATGAAGGAGACAACATCTATTGGAAGGAGGAGTACAACCCTGGATAAAGATGTTCCAGATGGAGTAGATTAGGGCTATGACAATAGTAGTAGTGGATTAGGAATAGAGCTAGAGTTAATCTCCAACTTAGTGCTACGAATTGGATCTTTTCTGGATTTCATTTGTATGAGGCTTGCTTTTATATAAAGGAGGTTCTCAAGATTTTGTATTGAATATTGTTGTAATCCTATAGTGTTACCTTAGACCTGCTATGTTTCTGTTGTACTACTCTGAGGGATGTAATATTCACGGATAAGTCCTTCTGTGAGTGTTATGTCAACGACTTGCGCACTACAACATGTAGTGGTGTGCTGGGTCACCGCAGGTAAGGATGTGCGCCATAGTCTCCTCGGACCGGTCGCACAACGGGCACCTCGCCGGGTGCGGGAGACCCCATCGCGCAAGGCGAGCACCCGTCCAGCACCTGTCCTGGCATGCCAGCCAAATGAAGAACTTGACCCTCGGAGGCGCCCAGGATTTCCAGTTGAGTTTCCACGATCCTGAAACAATCGATCCTTCGAAGAGGATGTTGTAGCAGGAGCGGGAGGAATACTGGGCATCCGTCGTCCATCGTCAAACCATCCGATCTGGTTCCACCGATAGCTGCACACCCTGCAGGTGGGTCCAGAGTTGGACGTATTGCCACAAGGCGAGCGGGTTCAGAGCGCCGGTGATGTCGGTGATCCAGCTGCGCTCAGCTAGTGCCTGTTGTACCGTTCGTCGCTTCCTCCGCCGCTTAGGGATCAACGCATATAGGTCCGGTGGCAGTCTCCCTGATGGGCCGGCCATCCATCCACCGGTCTTCCCAAAATAGGGTGGAGCTCCCGTCGCCAACCACCATGTAGGTGGACGCGTCAAAGATACTCCATTCATCCTCGAAGAATTGCATGTCGAGTCCGCGCCATGGCCGCTGGGGGTCGGTGCGCATCTTCCAGAGCCAGCGCACTCTTAGATTGGTTCTTCATCGACTAGCTGCTGTTTTTGGGATCTTTCGAAATGGGCTCGGGTCAGGGGAAGAGGAAAACAAGACCAGGTTTGGGTGATTGGAGTTTATACAACCAATGCTGACCGCCTGACCGTACCAAAAAAAATGGCTGGCTGTGATATTTGGCAGTCGTTTGGAACGGTACCAAATAATTTGGCTCGCCGCCGCTGCCGGCCCTCCCGTCTCGCCCTCCGCCCCCGCTGCCTCCTGCCGCCGCCAAGCTGTAGATCATCGAGTGGACTCCCGTGAGCCCGCCGCCGCCCGCCGGTCGAGCTCCTCCACCCCGTGTGCCTCCTCCAGCACCCAGCTCGCTGCCGGCGCCTCCATTTTGTTGCACATCCAGCCGGACCGGCTTCTCCAGCCCGAGCTCCACCAAGCTTGCCGCTCTCTTCAGCCCCACACCCAAAGATATAGGTGGCCAAATGGGCCATGCCAAATGGGCCGGCCCGAGGCACGGGGATTTTGGCCCGGCCCGAGGCACGGGGATTTTGTCCCGGCCCAGGCACGGCACGGCACGGAACTAAACGGGCCGTGCCGCGGCACGGGCCCGGTAGTGCCCGGGCCGGCCTCCGATTTGAGGCACGCGGGCCGGCACGGCACGGCCCGTTTAGCTTTTTTTTATTATTTTTTACCTATTTTATCTTTTTTTTTTAATTTTTGGGTCACATTTACGCTAAATGGGCCGTGCCCGACGGGCCAACCGTGCCTAACGGGCCGTCGGCGTGCCTCCCGGGCCGTGCCGGAGGTCTGGCCACGGCACGCGGGCCGGCCCAGGCACGGCACGATTATAATCGTGCCTAATGGGCCGTGCTGTTGCCGGGCCGTGCCGGCACCGTGCCGGGCCGTGCCGGCCCGTTTGGCCACCTATACCCAAAGGTCCCTCCCAGTCCCACGATAAGCTGTCGATGCCTTTTTGGTGACTTTTTTGCTAAGTCTCACTGATATATCCCAACGTGAGCTAGCTTTGCACCGATAGATGGTGATTTCTAATTGTTATTATGTGTTGTACTGTATAAATGTATGTGCTATTGTTGGTGATTTGTGATGTCCCCTGTTGGGTGATTTGTAGTATAGTTGTACTGTATAAACAAATGTTAATCACTCAATTTTATAGATTTTGTTATGTCTCCTGATTTGTACTAGTATTGTATTAACAAGTGTCATGGAAACTTTTTGTTAGGAGAGCACACAAGTTTTGTAGTACATAAAAAAAATGACATGAGCTTGTATAGACAATTGTCAAGAATGGCTGCCGAATTGATATAAATTTGTTGATTTTGTGTCTCACAAAAAGGCCTCCACCATCGTCTAGTAGTTTTGGTAACAGATAATTCCATCCAAGTCCTTAAAGATAAAATGCTCCATAGAGTACCTCTCGTTGTTTTTTTGCTGATTAATCTAGCCGAACGAAATAGGAAGGTTAGAGCAAAATGTAGCTTTTTGATAAGGCCAAAAAGATTTAACATATATTTTATAATCAATCTTCTGAACTAGCCACGGCTTGTATGTAAATATATTAGGAACCCAATAATAGTTTTTATTTAGTTAGAGGCGACAATTCCATGTGAGATGTAGATGCAAACTTGCTACAACTTATGTTATATGAATATGTAAATAACTAACTGTACTGAAACTCCATTATCATATCAACATTGGAACCCCTGATGTGGAACGTAGAGGATCAACCTGAAGTGATCTTCCCACTTGTACACAAATTGTAGTTTGAACTTGAGATTCCCGGCCCTCTCTCCATCCCACCCCCACCTTCTCCTGCGCCCCAGAAGCTTGTTCTGCTTTTCAGAACATGGCCGGCGAGAGCAGCACCCGCCGGCCCCTGTTCGGCGGCGCCATCTCCACCACCTTCCCCGTCCGGTTCCAGGTAAGCCCTTCTCCCCTGCCCGCACACACTTCCCCTCGCTCCTCTTGCTGTTCTCCGCTTGCTCGTGCTTACGCCGCTTTGGTTTGGTCTGTCCGTCTTCCCCCTTTCGGTTTTGTTCATAGCGCGCTGTCGGGGTGTTGCCAGACTGATAGGTATGTGTGAATCTGCTGCGTACGCAGGAAGTTCTCGTTGATCCGGCCCGCAACGAGAGCCTCATCTTCGAGCTGCTCGACCTCAATGGCAAGGTGGAGGACAGCGGCAGCGCGCTCTGGTTCATGCGCGACGTCGCGAACGAGCAAGATGCTGGAGATAACTTGGTAATGTCAGCAGCATATAATGAGTTCAGTGTGTGAATGGCTTTCCAACTTGGCCTTATAAATTTGCTTCTCTTCAGTGCCAGCTAAAAATGGTTCTTGGTACTCGCCCATATATAAAATCAACCGTATTCACAAACTCGTTTCTCTGCTTCATGTGCTTTGGATGGTCATGAACTCATGAGTCATGACTGTTAATTTCGCAATCAACCAGATTATAGAGAGAGGCGTGTTAGTAACTTGCTTCTTTTCTGTCAGATAGGTGATTGAGCACTCTGGTACAGTTGAGCTAGCTGGTCTACGTTTTGGGGAAGCACCTGCAGTGGCTGGAACTGCAATTGCCAGGCTGGTAAGCCTAATACCTTTAGTAATTCGGCTCCTTGGTATTCATTTATATGATGGGACAATTAGCATTGAAATGTGTGATAAGTGAACAAAACGCAATTCAGGATCTCATGCTTGATACTTTCGTCATTTCTCTAGGCTGTTTCTAAAGGGAGACAAGGTAGAGAAGCACAGAATGTTGTTCGAGTGAGTACATCCATCCCTTGCAATTATGGTTAAACAAATATTGTTTCTTTAAACTGAGTTTTCGATTACCTTTGCAGCTTTACTTGGCAAACATACGTCTCAAGAACGCAGCAACTGATGTAGTTATCACCGCATATGAGCCGCTGTCGATAAAGTAAGCTCGGCAGAGCACTATCACATACTTCCACTGATTAATGGAATTTTTGAACAAATCGTTTCTATTACTAATATTATTTTTACTTTCTCAAGCATTGAGTTTGGCATGACAGCTAGTATTATTTGGTGCCATTTGTTGCTCTTTGTATTACATGATTTATAATATCTTTAGGAGAACTATGGACTATTTTCCTTCCATAAATCTAATATAATCAACATGTTTGAGTCGCGAGCAATATTTTTATTTATGTGAATCATGCTTTTTTTTCCCAAGTCCTTTATATCTGTCATTACAATACGGTAAGCCAATCATGTCGTGCTCAAATATTTCTTTCAGTTCTCTATCAGGCTAGGCATGCTAAATACAACCGACCAATAATACTAGTATGGTCAATGGCAGAACCAAAATATGAAAAAACAAATTTTCAGTTAAAATGCAGATAAAACAGCTAATAATTGTCCATTGTTACAGTCTGCCCTCCTGAGCGATCTACTTTTCTGTTATTTTTATTCCAGCCCATTGAGTGAAAGTGCCCAGGCAGTTGGAGCTGGACCAGCAGTACCTTGGGAACAATCAGGATGCTTGCCATTGCCGGAGGTCTTCAGACGTGCAGTGATGAGCTTCGATGTCCATGATTGGAACCTTTTCAATGGCAGTGCTTGAAACAGAGGGGGTAAACATCTTAGAGATAGAGTGAGACTAGTAAAAGTTAGGCAAGAGTCCATCTGGGGAATGTATTTTCCTCCTCAAGTGGAAACTAGTATCTGAAATTTTCTTTTAGATCAGCAAATTATTTTGTTGAAAACTAGTTAGTCTAGACCATATCCTCCCAAATCTCGATTGATTTCCAATACGGTAGAGTCCAATCTCAGCAGCTAGCTAGCGTAGCCATGTGACCGGTTTCATCTGACTGAGGCTGAGCAGCGAAAGGGAGGTCTATCGTAGCCATGTGGCCGAATTTAGCAATGTCTGTGCTTTTGGAATTTTCCTTGGGATCGAAGAACGGAGCATGCACGCATGGTGGACTTGCCGTGGCGACTCGATCGCTAGCAGACAGATAGCATGGTGGACTGGAGAAGAGGACGGACGATCTGCCCGCCTGTTGTCTAATGCGGAGGAGGAGGGTACCCTATCGGGACGCACCCTCGGTATGCCGGGACGCACCCTCGGTATCTCATCTTCTTTTCGGTGACGATTCGCTTATTTTAACGAATGCGGATGGCGCTAATGCTAATTGCCTTAAAAATATATGGGATTCTTATTGTTCTTCTTCGGGGCAATCAGTAAGCGTGGGGAAATCAAGTGTGTTTTTCAGCCCAAATACACGAGTGGAGGATAGAGTGGATGTGTGGACAGTTTTGGATATCCTGACCAAAGCAATTTCTGATAAGTATCTTGGTTTGCCATCAATAGTTGGCGTAGACAGAAGTGATTGTTTTAGATATCTGGTTGAAAGAGTCCAAAAAAATTATTAGTGGATGGAAGGGGAAGATATTATCAATGGGAGGAAAGGAGGTTCTTCTGAAAGCAGTGTCACGCACAAGCTATACCGACTTTTGGGATGTCTGTATTTAAAATTCCCAAAAACATTTGTAAAGTAATTACTGATGCAATCTCGCAATTTTGGTGGGGTGATGATGTTTTTGCTGTTCAAAGTAATTTCATATCTCTTATGGTATAGTGTCATCCAAAGAGTAGCGGTTGAAGTTCGATATATCATGTGAGCCTGTACAATTTACTGGAGTGATTTGTGTATCCTACTACAGTATATACTACTTCATCGATAAAGACCTCATGCCTGGTAGCTGAATTCTGCACATCTCGAATACGTAGTACGTAGTTTTACTTTTACGTTACCGATTTCAATCATTTGCACAACATTGGTCAGCCCGATGTAGTGCCATCTCCTTTGCTTTCAGCACGGCTGCTACACTCGCTAGTCATCACATCCTCCTTGAAAAGTAGGAGTACTAGGCCATAGTACCATATCCTCCCAAATCTCGATTTCCCATACTATCCTATAGCCATGTGACGGGTTACATGTTGCTGAGCAGCGAAAATGAGATCTATCGTCCTCGACCGCCGAATTTAGCAGGGTCTGCTAGCTTTTGGAATTTTCCTTGGGATCGAAGAACTGAGCATGCATGCATGACGGCTAGCTAACTGTAGTTGACTTGCCGTGGCAGACCGCAGACAGATAGCATGGTGGAGTGGTGGACTGGAGAAGAGGACGGACAATCTGCCCGGTGTTCCTCTCGTCTTTGCGGCTGTCTGTTGGACATGTGCGTGAGAACACTGGCTAGCCATCAGGAACTGCAAGTGAGCTGATCTTAGAAGACTTGCAAGTGACTCAAACATGTGTAAGTGCTATTAGTGGAGTGATTAGTGGGTCAAGCCGTTAGTGCGTTGCATGCAGAACCTGTGTGTGTGTGCATGCAAGTGGTGGTTAGTGGCTACGTGAAAGGCAGCTGAGTCGGCTATTTAAGCCTTGTAATCAGTTAGTTTTGAGTTAAGTTGAACAAAAGAGAAAAGGCATAAGTGTGCGGTGCCAAAGTGTAGCGGACACTTAAGATTTAGGCAAGATCTCTGTGTATAGTGCTAGTCCCTGGATCGAATCACTAGCACACACAGTTTACGATAAATACCATAATATTATATCAATTTATTACACGAATGATCCAGAGTTAAAATATTCCATTACAACTTTGCATAGCTTGAAGCTAGCATAAAACATAAATAACAGCGGAAAACTATAATTATTGTATTGAGTCCCAAACTTCATGTAGCCACAGGCGAAAAACATGTTGGTTGTAGACTCGGAACCTGTTCCTTACTCTTCGTCGAAGCAACCTGCAGCAGTAAAAGCGTTGTAGCCAAAAATTGGTCAGAACCATTTGTATGGATCTGGCAAGTGACACTTTGTGGACTCATAGTGGAAAAACTTCTATCAACTATATGCATATCTGGCTGGTGGGGTTTGAAGGCTTTTTGCGTAAAGCCAATTTTATCCTATATTTTCAAACACTTTTCTCTTGAAAAAGTTATGAGATCATTCCATGGAACATATCCAGAAATATCTCCACACACAAGTTCATCAAAATTTTACTTAAGAAGTTGGAATGATGAGATCTCTGTTGACGTCCTTGCTCCGATACTCAAAATTGTCCGTAACCGGGGACACGGCTAAGTACTTAGTTTGACACTCTGCAGAGGTTGTGCACTTTCACCACTTGACTCAATCAGCCCATTCTGACCTTGACCCTTCTTGAAGTGAAAAGGAAAGGAGAAGATTGAGACGAGACCCTTCAGAAGCATTTCTCCGACCACTGCCATCTTGACCCGTTCCCACCTACATCACTACATCTGCTTGTCAAGCCGGGCCGGTTCCACGCAACTTACTAAGTCAAGCCAGAGCCCATATGACTAGTGGCTGCACGAAAAGTAATCTTCACTTGGAGCAACTTCAATCTCTTTGTTCCTGGGTGGCTTTCCGCAAGTGTGATTCATCCTCCTAAGTTAGGGGACCACGTATGATCCTTCCTCCCAAATTAGGGAATCACCCTCTTCTACAATTCATCCTCCCATATATGGGGAATTGCTTTATTCCAACCACCCACCCAGGTAGTTTATTAACTTAGTAGAATTTTCATTAGCTTTTGATACAAAACACATAGCATAGCATTTACCTATTCTACTAAGTTATCATAGGTGCATCTAGACCATCTAGTAAAAAGGAGAAAACTATTCTAAACAGTTTTAGCATAGCCATACTAATAAACCTATCATGCTATTTTCCAAGTAATACTACAACATGCATATATCAAAATAATAGGACAAAAATATGCAAGTGTGCCACTTGCCTTGGCAACAAGAGTGGCAGGAATAGCAACCACCAAAGTCTTCGTGACCCTCCGAGTAATCTAACAAAATACAAAACACACAAATAAACATACAAATTCACACAAGTGACAATACAAAAATTATGCCATGCATGAATATGCAAAATTTACCACAACACAAAAGTAAAATAACTTTTAGTTCTCTGGTTGTTCTATATGCATGGTGCCACAAAACAATTTTTAATAATTTACTTAATAGGAATAATTCCAAAACACTCAAATAAAGGTAAAAACACAAATTCTAAAGTTTCTGAGTAAAACATTTTATAAAATTTTGGTAAACATTGCTACTGTACAGAGGACATCTAAAAAAGAATTTAGCAATTTGATTCACTCAAAAAGGAATTGTAGAACTCATTTTATGGCTTAAACAAGTTAATAATCATTCTGCAAATAACAAGTTCATGCACGATACAAAAATTAACAAAAACTATACTAATAGATTCTACTCATTTTTCTGAATCCGTAGACATCAAAATCACTGGATTTGGATTTGTGGTTCAAAAGATATGGAATTTACAAGATGGGATGAATTTCTGTCTAAAAACAGAAAAAGAACAGGCGACGTGGCGCACTGTGATTGGACGATACCGGTTCGGTTTAAGTGAAATAAAACGCACCGCCGGATCAAGATCTAACGGCCCAGATTGGAAGGCCATAAACTGGCGGCGCTAGGGTTTCCCCGCGCGGCGGCGGACGGCGGTGGCGGCGCGGGCATGGCCGTTCCGGCGAAACTAGAGGGTTAGGGAGGGGGCTTCCGGTACCTTTGCAGAGAGGAGGACGAGGCGGACGTGGTGGCGAGGTCGTTGGCGTCGAGGCGTCCTGGTTTCCGAGCAATCCCTCGCCGGAGTCGAAGACGGCGGCGGCCGGGCTCGGTCGATGACGAACACGTCAACCTAGGGCAGGAGAAATTGCCAAACCTTGTCAAAAAGGTGCGCAATGAAGAATAAAAGGAAGGGGGAGGAAAGAAATGGCGCGGGGACGCCGGAATTCACCGGAATCGATGAAATCGGCCGTCGGCCGTGGCGGAGAAGTGAGCTCGATTTGGGGCAGCCCGGTGGCGATTGGGAGGTGAGAGGAGGGGGCAAACGGAGAGGAGGTGGTGGGGGTTAAGAGGCGCGCGATGGTGCGGCAGTTCGCACTCGCGGGAGTGCGCAATCACGCGAGGGAGTCGACGGGGCGACGGGCGAGCTCCCGCGTCGTTGGCGATGATGCTGACATGCGGGACCCGCATGTCAGTGGGAGGGGAGGGAAAGGGGCGCGGGTGGGCTGGCTCGCTGGCCGCGGCTTGCTGGGCTGGCCCAGTTGGGCTGGCTCGGCTGCTTCTTTTTTTTTTGACAAAACTTTTTCTATTTTCTGTTTTTCAAAAAAAAAAAAAAAAAAACCACCCAAGATCAATTAAATTTTTTTGATAAATACTTTTTGAAAAGCTTGTTAAATTTAGAACACTTGGGCACATAGCTTGACAACAAAATAAAATAAAATATTTGATTTTATGACAAGGGTTAATTAACCCTATTGTGTCAAAATAAATATTTCAACCCCAAAATTTAAATTTAAAACTCAACTCAAGACATTTAAAATGCAATGCAGCAAGATGATGATGCATGAATGCAAGTTTTTTAATTTTTTAAAATTTGGGATGTTACACAAAGCCTCTGTGTTCTTCTTCCCCACCGTGTATATATGTGTATCTTGGGCAGATTTATCAATGTGCGTGAGAACTCTAGCTAGCCATCAGGAACTGCGGCCTGTCAGCCATTATGATTTATCGTCGTCACTGTACAATACTATTATGTAGCACGTGCAGTGCTCCGATCCGTTGAAAATCGGTAAAGGCTACTACGTAGTACGTATACGGTGTAGACTCACAAAGAGACAACCAGAAGCGATTGAGACGTACGGCTCCCCGGCCTTGCGGCCGTTTCAAACAGGGCCACGAACAGCCACTTTCGGCTGTAGCTTGCTTCTAGGCACTGTGCAATTTCCGACGACAGACGATGGAGACGACAAAGGGAAGCAGATGGATTGTTGGGAATTTAGTTGATGATGATCAGCGATGCTTCATTGAGAAGCCAGTGACAATTACTATACTAGCTTGTCCGTCCACGTGTACGGTGCATGTACGTACCGACGAGCCTGTGTCTTCATGCGTGTACAAGGTGAGATCCTATGCAAGTCTTCCCCTTCGATCTATCAGGTCATGCATGCATGTTGAGATCGATCTTACGCCAGCCCAGGTTGGCCGGCCATGTGTGCCCATCCCTATCTCTTCTACTGTTTGTTCTACAGTATACTAGATCATTTAGGCGCGCGTTGCCGCGCCCGTCTATTAGATAAATAGATTTTTACGAATTGACAAAATATATTTGGATTTTAACATGAATTTTATAGAAAATCGCAACATTTTCAAAGTTTAGTTGAACACTGGAGCCGTATGCAAACTTGGAAGTTACTGAATCTGTATTGCAGCAAACAAACCTAAAATAGGCTACATAGGGGCAAATATGGGTGTCAGTGGTAAATTTAGTTGATCACACCTAAATTAATACCTGTAAGGTAGAGGATCCTCTAACTTGTTTCCCTAATAGTACAAAAAATATGTGTCTCAGTTTCTTGTCCCATTTAACAGACGGGCATAGGAATGCAACAACAGTGCTAGAAACATAGAAAAAATAAGCATAACACATGATAAAGAGTTGAAAACAAAAAAGGAAGTACGAACTTAATGAAGTACACATAATAGGATACTCTTAGGTCGCAAATCTAACACTGATAATTCCAGTAAATGGCGCCAGCTTTTCCATGCTTACAGTACATACATCAGTATGTGCCCTTCACATCTGATTGCTTCTATATAGAATGTCAGTGGCAGAAATTTTGCTGTCTTTGAGCAGCTACCTAAATATTAGAAGCCATATTGAACCTGGACTTGATGCTTTCGGACTGTTGAAAAAGAACTTGTTCGTTCGAGCAGGTGTTTCCAAGCCCATGTGAAGTGGTATACAACACTCCCGAGCTTCCTGGCATTAAGGTTTGTTTGTCAGATCTCCATGACAAAGCTAATAACATATTGACCTAGAAGTACCTAGACAAATGAGTTTTGGAGGCAAAAAATAAGAGGATAGCTATCCAAGCAGCTTCATATTTTTTCAACCAAAGTTTCTCCATGCGGACAATGGAAATACTAATAGCATTAGGCAATACACCATCACCATTGTCCTCTTTTGAGCCAATCAATGTGATCCCTTATTATATCAAGCTACTCATTAGGAAAACTACACAAATCCATCTTAAGGAAAAGTACTACATAAACCAGATCAAAAGTAAGTTTCCACACAAAATGATCAAAAGACTGAAGATAGCGTGAACTGAATTCTGAATGTATCTTTCTAAAAAAGGAAACAAATTCCAATGATTTGGCACTTCAGTTCATACCACAATGCACTAATTAGAAACAAATTTAGATCTATAAAGCAAGGATTTGTTTTACAAAACTGGCACATAAATTCAGGTCATATAGCGGCCGTCTATTTGCACGCTGTAACAGTACAAATTTTTTAGAAATATATGGAAAACGAAACATGCAAGTTAAATTTGCATGACTTAACCTATATATATTTTAGTAATGGAATAGCTGAATTGAAAATGTTAGCTGATATTTGGAACGCACACATTCCAGGCCTCCTCATTGCAAGTTTGTACTTTGATTGTTATCCATTATTAGATTTCAACTTCTCCATGAGATGTTGGTAGATGGAAATTCACATATCATTCGTAGCAGCAGCATCATAAAGTGAAAGTGGACACAACATGGTAACACTCAGGTGAGTCCTACACACACCATGCAACTAATTCAGGATAGCACTATGTGGCCACAACGTCTGAACATCATGCACTAATTAATTACTTGGCGTGCCAGTTCAGATAACAGAGTACCATCATATGCAGGGCTGATTCTCATGCCAGAAACCTTTTCAAAACAGGAAAGAGTTGCTTTCAGGTTTTTAGCCTTTTTACTGAAGTTTTTGAGTGTGTGGTTGGGACTCTCCCCATTAAATACCTAGGTGTGCCACTGCACTATGACAAGCTGAGGAGGGAAGACATTCAGCCCCTCACAGATAAAATTTTGAAAAGAATAGCAGGTTGGAGGGAAAAGTTACTTTCCTACTCTGCTAGACTTACCTTGATTAAAGCATGTCTTGCTAGTATCCCGGTCTACCTGATGTCTTTCTTTAAATTCCCCAAGTGGGCTTTGGATATGATTAACTCTCAAATGGCGCATTGCCTTTGGAATGATTTTGAGGGATATAGAAAACTGCATCTTGCCAATTGGCACTTAGTGTGCATGAAAAAAGAGTACGGTGGACTTGGTGTCCCCAACATTAGGGATGTGAACATGTGCCTGCTCGGCTCATGGATTAAAAGATACAGCCAAGATAGGAAAGCCATCTGGAAAAATATACGGAGTAGTAGATAAAAAATACCTAACAAACTCCCCAAACATCTTTGCTGCTACGATGGAGTCTTGGTATGAGTTGGAGCAAATCCTGCTTAGTGTTTCGTTTTCCAGCTCTGAGGACGCCCTCATTTGGCAGCATGAAAGTAAAGGGGTTTACTCGACAAGTTCGCTTTATAGTATCATAAATTTTAGAGGGGTAATCCCTATAGCTATCCCTTCAGTGTGGTCCTTACTGGTTCCTCTGAAAATCCACATTTTCCTGTGGCTTATGTCCCATAATAAAATGATGACGAGAGATAACCTCAAGAAAAGGAAAATTGAAAAACCAGTTGACTGTGTTTTCTGCACTGAGGAGGAAACGATCTCACACCTCTTTCACGAATGTGTGGTGGCTAAAGAAATTTGGAAAAAAAATTCTGAACACTTTGGCACCCCCTAGGATCTGATTTGTTATCTGTAAGCAGATTTTGGATTTCTCAGTCTAAAAATTCTGCTTTAAACACTATACTAGTTGAATTTTGGCGTGGCGTCACGCCACGCCCTTCGTGATTTTGTTTGTGCAATCTATGTATATATATATATATATTTTTTTTTTGTTATCCAAGATGTTTGCTAAATTGGAGTGTTGAAACATTTGTTTGTTTTGTTATGAATAGGTAGCATTTTTTGTGTGCATTTCTGATATATTGTGTGCAATATTCAAATATTTGAAGGTTTGAAATGCTCAAACATGTTTGTATTTCGACGTCAATATTTTTTTTGAAATTAGAACAATCCATTTGAATTTGATTTCATATGTGAGGAAAGTTTGTTCGTGTCGTGTCGGAATGTTGGCTAAATTGAAATGTTAAAATAAATTTGGTATCTGTTGTGAGTATACTGCAGCTGAATTTTGGTGTTGGTGATTTATGCCCTTGGTGATTTTTTTTTGCAATGTATATTTGTTGTTTACTAAAATGTTAGCCAATTTGGAGTGTATAAACGTGTTTTTATTTCGTTGTAGATAGGTAGCATTTTTTTCGTGAGCATTTTTGAAATATTTCGTAGAATGTTTGAATATGTAGTTGTTTGTTATGGTCGATCATGTTTGAATATCTGCCTAAATGTTGGCAAAATCCGTGTTTCTATATTTATATTTGTTTTTGCTAATCAAAATGTTGGCTAAATTGGAGTGTTGAAATATTTGTTTGTTTTCTTATGAATAGGTAGCATTTTTTTGTGCGCATTTCTGATATATTGTGTATAATATTCGAATGTTTGAAGGTTTGAAGTGCTCAAACCTGTTTGTATCTTGACGTCAATATTTAATTGAAATCAGTACAATCCATTTGAATTTGATTTTACATTTGGGGAAAGTTTGTTCGTGTGGTGTCTAAATGATGGCGAAAGTGAAATGTTGAAATAAATTTGGTATTTGTTATGAGTATACTGTAGTTATTTTTTTGTGAGCATTTCGGTTTTCTTTTATGGAATTTTGAAATATTTGCTCAAATGTTGGATAAATTGCATCTTACAAATATGTTTTTTATTTTGTTATTGTAAAGTGGAATCGTACTTGTAGTTTTTAGATAAATGACACCATTATTAAGTAAGATGTGAAGCATTTCGAGAATTGAAAAAAGAATGGATTCATTATCATTTGTTTGAGAAATTGGAATATTGCATAAACAGTACCTTTTTTTGATTTTATGTCTATTGTTTAAATAAAAAACAGAATATTTCATATTTCGTTTGTCTTTTGTAGATCATAAAAAAATATTTATTGAAATTAAATATAAACATATCTTATATTCCATCATTTAGTAGACCCCATTCGGGATGGCGTGATATGAAATGTTAAAATTCGCTCTAATTGGTAGTACTGCAGTACCTCGATGGTGTGGAGTCCTTGCTCAACCCCAGGGCACTATGGAGCTGTGTGCCAGGACAGACAAAGTGGGAGACCTGCATCCTGCACGAAATTGTCTGGTGGGTTGTTGAGTTTGTGTGGCATTCAGTTGTAGGAACTTGCGTAGCAACTTGCTTTTTGACATAAAAGAACAACCATAAGATACAAATTTTTCTGTGATTATTTGCTATGCAACTGTCATTTTCACCATACTGATGCCTTTTTTGGTATTATTTTCAAAGTACATCAGTCGAACACAACGATTCTTACAAAGTTCGGATTTAGGTGTTTCCTAAATGTCATTCTACCATACTGATGCCTTTTTTGGTATTATTTTCAAAGTACATCAGTCGAACACAATGATTCTTACAAAGTTCGGATTTAGGTGTTTCCTAAATGTCATTCTATTTCTACTGGATAAATTATCATGTAACATGGTGCAATATAGTATCGTTATATCCACCAAAATTGCTTGCATTCCTGACTGTTTTTTCTGTCATCGAAAACTGCAGGACTAATATCTGAAACCTGATTGGTTATATGTACTTTCTGCACATCAGATTCGTTCTATATCAAATGGACACTGCAGGTTTCCTGCTCTTTACTTACAAATTACTAATGTTTATTACAGATAGTGGATTGTATTTTATTTTTGGTTTTCTCTGTGCGGCAGGTTTAACAGTGCAGGTGAGAAACCTTTCTGGGCATGCTATCTTCCATTTAGATTTATTTGAAAGTGGTGCTTCTGCAAACCAGGCTGAATGATTTGAAAGGGAGCCACAATTATACAATTAGAGCGAATGAATTTGCATTTTTTCTCGAAATATTTATGTATTCAAATGTTTTTTTTAAATGCAATGTCTATATTGATTTTTTTGCAATTTTGTGGAATTTTGTCTCATTTGGTTTGGAAATGAAGATAATCGAATATTTTTTATTAAGTGCGGTGGGTATGTTGATTTTGAAATCCATACCTTCTAAAGTGTCATAAAAGTGACAAATGAGCCTTCGTGTATAATTTTAAAATTTCAGTATTTCAAATAAGTTGGAAAAGGTCCAAAAGTATGTGAAATAATTATTTTAATTTTTACATATTTATAGAACTTGGCCTGAATTTATTTGAAGTTGTATTTGGGAATTTGCAAAAGTTTTAATTAAATTCTGGAAATGTGCATATTTAAAAGGTTTTTGTTTTTAATATGTTCAATTGAAATGTTGAAATAAATTTGGTATTTGTTATGAGTATACTGCAATTATTTTTTGTGAGCATTTCGGTTTTATTTTATGGAATTTCGAAATATTCGCTCAAATGTTGGATAAATTGCATCTTGCAAATATGTTTTTTTTATTTTGTTATTGTAAAGTGGAACCGTACCACCAAAATTATTTGCTTTCCTGACTATCTTTTCTGTCATCGAAAACTACACGACTAATATCTGAAACCTGATTGGTTATATGTACTTTCTGCACATCAGATTCGTTCTATATCAAATGTTCAAACATTTTTATATTTCAGCGACAATATTAAATTGAAATTAGGAAATACGCATTTGAATTACCTCCAAATGGTGACAAAATTTGAATATTCAAAAAAAAAATCTTTAGCATAAGTAGTTTGTATGTATTTTTCTGATTGTTCTGATATGTTACTCGTATTTTTTTCCAACGGATATATTCGGAGATATTGATTTATAATTTGTTTGATTTCAAAAAAATTGGTGAAAGTGGGAAGCTATTCGTTTTTTTTTTCGTTATTCAAAAGCTCAGATTCGGAAGCATTTTTTTTTGTTATGAATATGTAGCATTTTTTGTGAGCTTTTTTGATATATTTTGTAGAATATGTAAATGTTCAAACATGTTTGTATTTCAGCGGCAATATTAAATTGAAATTAGGAAATATGCATTTGAATTACCTCCAAATGGTGACAAAAATTGAATATTCGAAAAAAAATCTTTAGCATAAGTAGTTTGTATGTATTTTCTGATTGTTTTGATATATTACTCGTATTTTTTTCTTGCGGATATATTCGGAGATACGGATTTATAATTTGTTTGATTTCCAAAAAAATTGGTGAAAGTGGGAAGCTTTTCCTTTTTTTTGTCATTATTTAAATGCTCACATTTGGAAGCGTTTTTATTTTGCTATGAATAGGTAGCATTTTTTTGTTAGCATTTTTGATATATTTTGTAGAATATGCAAATGTTCAACCATGTTTGTATTTCAGTTGAATATTCGAAAAAAAAAATTTCTTTAGCATAAGTAGTTTGTATGTATTTTTTTTTTATTGTTTTGATATATTAATCTTATTTTTTTTCCAACGGATATATTCAGAGATATGGATTTATATTTTGTTTGATTTCTAAAAAATTGGTGAAAGTGGGAAGCTTTTCGTTTTTTTTCATTATTCAAATGCTCAGATTTGGAAGCGTTTTTTATTTTGTTATGAATAGGTAGCATTTTTTGTGAGCATTTTTCTCACCCAAATACAACTCAGACTTTTCTCAACATATTCTTGCCTAGGAAATCACAGGAGCATGTGAAACAATACACATTAGGCATGCCGAACACATCTAACAACTACCTGACATGATCTGTTCAACGTAGGCCAAATGCGACGAAAAAGTCTCGCGGGAGGAACGGGCGTGATGTCAGAAACTCAACACCAGCCACAACACACTGAAATTAAAGGCCACTAAGAACGCCATCAGCAAATTGCACACAAAAAAGGCACCCCAACAAAGAAACCCAAAAAAACACCTCACCTTCATGAACATAGGAAGTATGGCGTTGCTGCCCTTTTTTAAGAAAGGGCAAATACCCTGCGCTCGGCATCAATAGATGCGCACAATTATCTTTATTAAAAATTATTCTCAAGACAATCCTGTAAGAGTTGCATCTCTCTCTTTATTAAGGACAGTTGTTTGTTAATACTAAGATTTTCCATAAATAGCTACATACTGGCGGCAGCAAACACTTACACTTTTCCACAAGAGAGCAAGGAATATTCTGCTTCGACATTCCCAAAGTACCTAAGCTGAATTGTTGCATCATGTCACCATATGCAATAGAAGGAATAAGCATCAAGCTAGTAGCAGTACAGAGAAAACATCTGAGCCTCTGCCGAGCTATGCATGCCTGAGCAAGATGAAGCATCTCATAACAATAGAATATGGTAATGGAGATTGCATTAGTAAATGAATAACAAAGCAATTGTATTATTATGCAGAATTTGAAGGGGATCAAATAAATGGATATATATCATTCCTTTCCACAACAGAGAACTAAAAAATCGGTCTATATGTTTGAAGGCTGGAAGCTATACTCCGGTAAGTGATAACCCATCAAAGCAAAACCAATCAGAATTTTCATTCCTACAAATGTGAGCACTTTTACAGTACCCTGAAATTAATACTGACCATCCATTCGCCTTGATCCAATGGCCGTGATGTTTTGGTACTCCACAATAATCCTATGGAGTACTTACTCGAGAAGTCACGGAGTACCTTGATACAATGGGTAAAATCATAATTAGCAGTCGAGTTATTATTTCTCGGAAAGACTTTTTGGTAATTTTTTCTCATAGCCTCCCAGAGATTACGCAGAAATATTTCGGAGTCCAAAAAATTCTAATCCTGCTCATGGCGGCCGGAGCTGGGACGCAGCCATCACCAGTTGTTGGGGAGAAGCCAGGACGAGGCTCCTTTCTGGCGTGGTGAAGCGGCCTCTCTGTGTTCACCGCCGACGAGGAGCCGGGGCATGGTGCTGGGATAAGCGAAACGACCCTCACGGCCAGGATCTGCACCTCCTCTGACATAGATTATTTTCCACACCTTAAAACCATCACAGACGATAGCCGAATCCATTAAGATGCCCAACAAGTACAATAACTGAAGTCTGAAGCATATCATAGTACAGATCGAACTAGAACCTCATGGAATCAGCTTAATTCACACGGAGAAAGTCACAATTTTCATGCAAAATCAAAATTCAATCCATTTAATTAGATCTGGGTGAAATTGAAAGGACAAACAATCGGCATTTGATTCATCGTCTATGCATTGCACATAGGCCAGATGAGAGTCTGGGGCGTGCTGCCGTGCGATACGGCCGCAGGAGCCGGCGACTGAGGTGATCGGATGCCGTGAGGAGAGGCTCCACCGTGGGATGAATCAAGGGGCAACCGGGAAATGTCCAAAATACCCCCAGCAAATGGATGGCTAGATTAACGTGGTACTCCCGACCTCCAAATGGAGTACCCGGGTACCGTAAAATTTCTCAGATGGAATACCATGCTTATTTCCATCTGGACATCATATTAATGAGAAAAGTCAGAGAAAAAGGAAATCATATCAAACCACATTTTCTAGTTTAGTACAGAATGATAGTTATCTAGTCTAATGCAAGATTGATGTGTATCATACAGGAGCGATGTGTGAACGAACCATATGACATCTGAAAACTGACTTTCTAACAAACATGACTTCATGAGTTTATCAAAGGATAGGTCAAGGCCACTGTTTCTGTGCAAAAAAAAAGGCCACAACTATCATCCAATAATAAGTAGGTAATCAACTAACAGTGAATAAATTTAGGTTCTCTCTTACACTATTAGTCCTTCAAGTTGATTTTAAGAGCAACAAAACAATCCATGAGTTGAAAATGAAGTTCACAGTTGTATTAGCGATTTTCACCACCCGGGAATTTATATCACCAATTTTTGGGATAAAATCATGCTCACAAATCCGACAGGGGCATTAGTGAAATGCATGGACTGAAAGTACTTAAGAGTGAATGTAAGCGTAATAACTACATGGTATTCCATCAAAATCTTTAATGATGAATGCAAAAGGCCATACTCTAGTGAATAAACAATGTATTTATATTTAGTGATCACCATTAAGGAATAGCATAACTAAAGGACACCTTAGGCGTTATTGGTGGAGTACGCAGGTAGCACTTTGCCTACCAACTAAAGGCAAAAATAAACAGTGATGAGTAACCAGTCAGCAAATATACTCCAGTACTCCATTACTTAGGAAAAGAAATTCTTGAATTTGAGCAAAGGGGTATCAAACAATAACTCCAACAAAATTTAAAATATATTTACAGCAAATTTCATAACTCCCCGTCCCTATTGATCATGTACGTTCTCTCATCGATCTCTCAGAATGTGATGCCATCATATATCAGAAACAATGCTGAGTAACAAAGAAAAAACCAGATAATGAATGGCAGCGGCACCTGTCTTTGGGTTAGGGCCATTTGGAGAACAGTGAACACCTAATTGCTTCCCTTGTAGCAGTAGTTATCTAGGACGTGGAAGGCCACTCGTCCAGCTGAATCAACTGGACAGCTGCAGCTCCACCTCGCCCGCATGCTCCATTATTATGGTAGCAAAGTCTTTGAATCACTAGTGGAAACAGGGGCTTCGGTTTGGCCCTTCCGTCCCGGTTCCCTTACGGACCGGTACCAATCGTGGCACTAGTCCCGGTCATTGGTCCCAGGGCGCCCGCCAGGACCAGTCCCGGTTCGTAGGGGACCTACCGTCCCGGTTCGTGTTACGAACCGGTGACAAAGGGATGCGGGAGGAGGCGACAGAGGTGGGACCAGCCCGGACAATGCACTGTCCCGGTTCTATTTACAGACCGGGACTAATGGAGGGACTTTAGTACCGGTCCTTGTTACGGACCGGGACTAAATATATTCTATATCATCTTCCACCCCCCGACCCGGCCGTGGCCAGGCCGTGGCCATTTTTTAGCTCCGGGTTCATCTCCATTTTCTTAACCCTTGCTCCTCCCAACCACGAGTTCGGCCCCTATTTTCTCCACCATTTGTCAAGTTTGGCGGCACCTCATCTACCCGACGGTTAGCACTCCGGTGTTCC
Organism: Puccinellia tenuiflora; assembly: GCA_012064385.1. Lineage (NCBI taxonomy): Eukaryota > Viridiplantae > Streptophyta > Magnoliopsida > Poales > Poaceae > Puccinellia > Puccinellia tenuiflora. Next base: position 31,399 of record QRDG01001545.1, on the reverse strand, counting down.
TTTTTTAGCTCATTTTGGTGTTACTTAGAAAATTTTATTTTTCTAGTGCTAGCAAGGTGTTTGATGAAATGCCTAAGTAAGAGATTTCATTTTTTTTACATGCAATTTTAGCTCAAATTAAAGTATAATGTATTGGGTTTACAGTTGTCCGGTGACCATCTTTACCATCGTCGATCGCCCGCGCCATCCCGTCGCCGGCACCTCCTCGGTGAGTCTTGTTTTTATCCCTTTTTAACTTATTGATATACTTTAGATGCATGTATATTATCTTACTTTTTTTATATGTATAGTGTGTCATGGTTTTGATATCCGTCCCCGTCGGTCCTCGTCCGGTCTATAACGATCCGGATGTCGTTGTTGAACCGGAAATTCCAACCGACCCTATCATCGAGTTTTTTGAAAATGAAATTAATGATTTGAAAGCAAAACTGGAAAGAAGTGAAAATCTCCGTCTCCAAACCCTAGAAGAGAAGATGAAATTGGAGCTCCATATTGCCGACATCGTCGATGAGCACAAGATCAAGATGGATGCAATGCGCTTGAAGATTAGAAAAATTAGAAATTATGCCATTCATAAAGAGGCTTGGTATCATTATGGTGTTGGTTCGATAGTTACCATAGTTGTGATTTTTATCGCATTTGTTGTTGGGCTTAAATTCTTTAGATAGTTGTATGTTAGTTTGAACCAATGTATGTTTGTGAGACTATATGTATTACATTTGGTTATTTGCTCTACTTTGGTTTGAATGTGATGAACTTATATATTAATTCACTTTATCACTGTTATATATTGAAGAAATAGTGTTAATGGTTTTTTATATTTTATTTATATAATGCAGATGAGTCAGATGAGTCGGCAATGGATGTACAGTGACCGACGTTATCCCGACTTTATTAATGGCATGCATTATTTTCTCCAAGTGGCTGAGAAAAACAAGCCGCCAAATGGTTTTATTTCATGTCCATGTAGTGTCTGCAAGAATACTCAGGACTACTCTACCTCACAAACCATTCACGTCCACCTGTTGAAGTCCGGTTTCATGACCGGTTATAATTGTTGGACCAAGCATGGAGAAAGAGGAGTTATAATGGAAGACAATGAGGAAGAAGAGGATAATGACAACTATCCTATGTTCACTGATCACGGTGGTACATCAATGGGGGAAGATGAAGCTGAAAAAGAGCCCATTGTTGATGAGCCCGATGACGATCTTCGTCGGGCCATTCTTGATGCGAAGATAAACTGCGGAAGTCAAAACGAGAGGTTGAAGTTGGAGAGAATGTTAGAGGATCACAACAAATTGTTGTACCCAAATTGTGAAGATGGGCAGAAAAAGCTGGGCACCACACTGGAATTGCTGCAATGGAAGGCAGAGGAAGGTACTTCTGACAAGGGATTTGAAAAATTGCTGAAAATAATAAAGAAGATACTTCCAAAAGATAACGTATTGCCCCCCAGTACGTACGAAGCAAAGAAGGTTGTCTGCCCACTAGGATTAGAGGTGCAGAAGATACATGCGTGCATCAATGACTGTATCCTCTACCGCGGCGAGGAGTACGAGAATTTGAATGCATGTCCGGTATGCGGTGCATTGAGGTATAAGATCAGGCGAGATGACCCTGGTGAAGTTGAGGACGAGGCGCGCCCCAGGAAGAGAGTTCCTGCGAAGGTGATGTGGTATGCTCCTATAATACCACGGTTGAAACGTTTGTTCCAAAACAAAGAGCATGCCAAGTTGTTGCGATGGCACAAGGAAGACCGTAAGAAAGACGTGATGCTCAGACACCCTGCTGATGGGTCGCAGTGGAGAAAAATTGACAGAGAGTTTCCGACATTTGCAGATGACGCAAGAAACTTAAGATTTGGTCTAAGTACAGATGGCTTTAATCCCTTTGGAGAGCAGAGCTCCAGTCATAGCACCTGGCCTGTGACTCTATGCATCTATAACCTTCCTCCTTGGTTGTGCATGAAGCGGAAGTTCATTATGATGCCAGTACTCATCCAAGGCCCGAAGCAACCCGGCAACGACATTGATGTGTACCTGAGGCCATTAGTTGAAGAACTTTTACAATTGTGGCGCGAAGAAGGTATACGTGTTTGGGATGAGCACAAACAAGATGAATTTGACCTACGAGCATTGCTGTTCGTGACCATCAATGATTGGCCAGCTCTTAGTAACATATCAGGACAGTCAAACAAGGGATACAATGCATGCACACACTGTTTAGGTGATACTGAAAGTATATATCTGGGAAACAAGAATGTGTACCTGGGGCATCGTCGGTTTCTTCCGGAAAGGCACAACGTAAGAAGGAAAGGCAAGCATTTCAAAGGTTTGCCAGATCACCGGCCAAAGCCTAGACGGCCTACTGGGGATGTTATATATGATATGGTAAAGGATTTAAAAGTAATCTTTGGAAAGGGTCTTGGCGGACAATCTGTTCCAAATGATGCTGACGGACACGTGCCGATGTGGAAGAAGAAATCTATATTCTGGGAGTTACCCTATTGGAAAATCCTAGAGGTTCAGTCTGCAATCGACGTGATGCACGTGACGAAAAATCTCTGCGTGAACCTACTAAACTTCTTGGGCGTGTATGGGAAGACGAAAAATACACCGGAATCACGGCTGGACCAGCAACATATGCACGAACGAGACAACCTGAATGCAGAGAAGTATCAAGGTCCTGCCAGCTACGCTCTTACCAAAGAAGAGAAGAAGATCTTTTTTGAAGTACTAAACAGTATCAAGGTCCCATCAGGCTTCTCGTCGAATATAAAGGGAATAATTAACATGACAGAGTTGAAGTTTCAGAACCTAAAGTCTCATGACTGCCACGTGATTATGACACAATTACTTCCGATTGCACTGAGGGGGCTCCTGCCGGAAAATGTTCGAGTACCCATTGTTAAGCTATGTGCATTCCTCAATGCAATTTCTCAGAAGGTCATCAATCCAGTAACTCTGCCGGATTTACAGAAGGAAGTGGTCCTATGTCTTGTCAGCTTCGAGTTGGTGTTCCCACCCTCCTTCTTCAATATTATGACGCACCTCATAGTTCATCTAGTCGAAGAGATTTTCGTTCTCGGTCCCGTATTTCTACACAACATGTTCCCCTTTGAGAGGTTCATGGGAGTCCTAAAGAAGTACGTTCATAACCGTGCTAGGCCAGAAGGAAGCATATCCAAGGGCTATGGAACAGAGGAGGTCATTGAGTTTTGTGTTGATTTTATTCCTGACCTCAAGGCAATCGGGGTTCCTCAATCACGCTATGAGGGGAGACTGCGGGGAAAAGGCACGCTGGGAAAGAAAGCAATAATATGTATGGACGGGCATTCTTATAGTCAAGCACACTACACGGTTCTACATAATTCCAGCTTGGTGGCTCCGTATATCGAGGAACATAAGAATATTCTACGTTTGAACTTCCCAGAGCAATCTAAATATTGGATTGATGAAGAACACGTGAAGAATTTCGGAGGTTGGTTGCGAACACGTCTCTTTAATGACAGCACTGTTGGAGAACAGCTATACTTGTTGGCCAATGCACCATCTTCGACTATATTGACTTATCAAGGGTATGAGATAAATGGAAATACATTTTACACGGCCAATCAAGATAAAAAGAGCACCAACCAAAACAGTGGTATCCGCTTTGATGCAACAAACAGCAATGGGCAAAAGGACACATATTATGGTTACATAGAGGAGATATGGGAACTTGAATATGGACCATTTTTTAAAGTCCCATTGTTCAAGTGCAAATGGTTCAACCTGACAGGCGGGGTACATGTAGACCCGAAGTACGGAATAACTACAGTGGATATGCAGAATCTTGGATACGACACCGAACCATTCGTCCTAGCCAGTGAAGTGGCTCAGGTTTTCTATGTGAAGGACATGTCTAGCAGACCGAAGAAAAGAAAAGATAAGCAAGCAGTGAATGAATCGTACGACGTCGAGCCAAAGCGCCACATAGTTCTTTCAGGGAAAAGAAACATCGTGGGAGTGGAGGACAAGACAGACATGTCAGAAGATTACAATAAGTTTGATGAAATTCCCCCCTTCACAGTGAAAATTGACCCAACCATCGCGTTGAATGATGAAGATTGTCCATGGATACGACGCGATAAGAAGAAAAAATGACAGACACGAAGAAGTGTTGAATGATGTTGATGTATTGTGGTCATTTGTAATAATTGGTAGAATTTTGTTTTGACTGTTAAAAAGTTGAGGGTTTTTCATTAAATATTTAAAATGTTAAATATATTTATCCTAACCTCGGATTTTATTAGTACAACGGTTTTACTCAACTCATCTATTTAAATGTTCAATATATATAACATATTCATATTTACATTTGAAAACATGTAAAGTTTATAAAATATGAACATTTGAAAATGAAGAAAAAAATACAAACGGCCGTTTAGTCCCGGTCCGTGGCTACAACCGGGACTAAAGGCCATTTTCGGGCCGCTGCGAAACTTAGCGCGCCAAAAAGCCCACCTTTAGTCCCGGTCCGTGACACCAACCGGGACTATAGGGGTCTTTAGTCCCGGTTGGTGTCACGGACCGGGACTAAAGGCCGATTTGAGCCTACTTGGTCCCTCTCCGCGGATTTCTTCCCCATTTTTGCCGCCAGGCCCAAGACGCAGACGCCTCCGGGCTCCTCTCACGCGACGACGCCGCCAGGCTGCCAAAATCTGGCCGCCGCCGCCGCCGCCGCCGTCGCTCGCGTCCCTCTTCCTCGCCGCCGTCCCCGCGCGCTCCGCCTAAGGTACGGCCCTCTCAAACTCTAGATCGGCGCGGCGGTGGTCCGATGGCACGAACCCTAGCTAGAATCGGCGGCGGCGGTGGTCCGATGGCACGAACCCTAGCTAGAATCGGCGGCGGCGGTGGTCCGGTGACCTTAAATCGGCGGCGGGGACAGTTCATAGATCGGAAAGGACATTACATTACTTAGTTCATTACATTACTTAGGGGGGGGGGGAGAGGGAGGTCCTAGCTAGTCCTCGTCGCCCTCCTCGTCGGAGAGGACGACGTACGGTGGTGCCTCCCACAGATGCGCCGGCGGCTGCTGCTGCTGCTCCATGGGGACGTCCCGCGGCGGCGTCCCTGGCTCCTCCAGGATGGCGTCCTGGGGCGGCGGCGGCGGCGGCGGCGGCAGCGGCAGCTGGGGCACAGTCGTGAATACCCACGACTGCCCGAACAGCTCCGGTGGGAATCCCACCGGCTCCTGGTACTCCTCCTCCGGCGGGTCGTAGGCCTCCTCCTCCTGGACGAGGGCCTGCACCCAGTCCAGCCCCGGCTGTCCCTGTGGCGGAGGCGGGGGTGGAGGCGGTCCCTGCGGCGGCAGACCGTGCGGCGGCGGCGGCGGCAGTGCGTCCTGCACCACCATCTCCCAGCGGCGGCGCTCGTCGTCGACGAAGGCCTGCCGGGACGCCGCCATGGCTGCCTTCAAGGCGTCGTCGATGTCGTCGTCCTCCTCCATGGGGGCGGCCTCGCCGTCGGAGTCGACCTCCAACCATTGGTCGAGGTCGTCCATCCCCTCCGGGAGCACCGGGTACTCCGTGCGCTCCACCGGCGGCACCGGGGCCGGCGCGAAGTAGCTCCGGCGGCGCTCGTCGTGCTCCTCCCGGAACCATTGGTCCCAGTAGGGGGAGCCCGGCGCGTACGCCGGGTCGTCGAGGAGGTGATTGGGGAGGAGGCTGCGCCGGCGTGCGATCTCCACCGCCCTGGCCGTGGGGTCGGTCGGGATCGGCGGCACCGGAATCCGTTGCGGATTCAGGTGCCAGTTGTCCGGGAGGTGGACGTCCGACCAGCGCACCGGCACGGCGTTCTCCCAGTGCCACTGCGCCTCCTCCACCCGGACGTACCGGCGGTAGCGCGCCGTCGGCTTCTTCTTCTTGGCGGCCGGCCCGCCGGCCTGCGGACCGGCACGACGTGGGTCCGCGCCGACGATGCGCACTCCGCGCGGCGCCGACGGTGGTGGTGGTGGAGGAGGAGCAAGGGGAGGCAGTCCAGCGCCCCGGCGACGGCCGGAGCGGCCAGAGCCCGAGCCGCCGGACTCGGACTGGTGCTTGCCGCCTGGCCACCACCGCTTCGACATTGCTCCGGCTCCGGCGAGGGCGAGGGCTAGGGCTAGGACTAGGGCTAGGGCACGTTCGATGGAGTGTGGGGAGGGCGGCGGGGCTAGCTGTGTGAGGTCTCCATCGCGTACGGCCGGGGTTTAAAAAGGACGGGGGCCGCGTCCACCGTGGCCAGCATTGACTGCGGGACGGGAAGCCGAGGAGGCCGTCCAGTCGCTGGCAGGTGGGCCAGGAGCATTGACTGCGGGGCTCGGACGGTTGGGTAGCGGGGGAGACGAGGGAACGTGGCGGTCGGGTGCCGGTTCCCACGCGCGACGTGGCCGAGTGGGCTGACCGCGCGGCGGTTGGGTGGCGGGGTGGCCGGGTCGCTGGCTGGTGGGCCAGCCTTGACCACGCGCTACTGGCCAGTGGGTGGACGCGGGGGCTGGATTTTTCTAAGGGACCAGCCGCTACTGGCCAGGTGCCGGGCAGGGTGCTGATTTTTCTAAAGGACCAGCCGCTAGCCAGGTGCCTGGCCCTATTTTTTTTTCAGGACCAAGGGCTGTCATTTTATGTGACAAGTTGCACAATGCCACCCCTAATTATTTTGGGGTGTCATTTATGTGTAATTCTATGTCAAAAAAATTACAAACACATATAATTGATTGCAGGTACATTGAGCTATGGCGGACATTCCCTTAATTAGAGACGAGGAGCATGAAGATAAAATGCAACGAATAATCTATGCGAGTGCCCGTGAAGAAGGCGGTGGAGATGATGATGGACAACAAGGCGGTGGAGAAGATGATGGACGACAAGGCGATGAAGATGATGATTTCAGCTCACAATTTCTGAACGACTGCGGTGAGGGACTCCAGTTTGACGATGAAGCGCCCTTAACGACAAACTCCGGCGAGGTATATACATATATTATATAGGCTGACAATTGATCGATCGATCATGTATATATATGCATTTGTTAATTGCACGTGTTAATTAACGATTCATTTTCCAGCCCTCTGGATCGAGCAAATCTGTAAATAATGTTCCTCCTCGAGGCCTGACGAAGAGGATGGCCAGCGATGCTCCGAGGCTAACGATAGAGGAAGTTTCTCAGAGTGGCGAACCGCTGGCACCCATAGCGACCTGTCGTAAATTTGTAAATCAAGCTGGAGTCATTGTTAGGGACATTCTCCCGATCACCATTGCAGAATGGCATAAGCCGAAGGGTGTGGATGAGGATGATGCTTCTTATGTCCCTGATCATACGAAAGAATTGCTTTTCGATACGCTCATGATACATTTCAACATACCAGAAGGCAAGACGGAGAAAGTGAAGGAGTGGACTCTTAAGAAGATGGCCACACAATTCCAGAGCTGGAAGAAAACACTATGGAGAAAGTATGAAGATGAAGATCCAGCTAATTTCACCGGAGCACTCGAGAAGATAAAACATTCCTGGCCCGCATTCAAGGCGTACAAGAATTCCTCTACTGCCGTGGCTCGATCGGTCGTAAATAAGAGAAATGCTGGGAAGAAGGAATACCACCATAGGTTGGGTACAGGTGGCTACAAGTCTGCCATTCCCAAATGGTTAGCCTTTGAAGCGGAACTGGTTGCTAAAGGGATCACTCCACAGACTTTGAACTGGCCCGAGAGGGCCAAGTTTTGGTTGTTCGCGCATGGCGCAGTGTTGGACTCAGAGACGGGGTTGATTGTTGCAAAGGGAAAATGGAAGAAAAAGGTTGAAACAATCGTTCCGTTGCTTATTGACGCAATAGATAAAGTTCGAAAGGGAGAGTACCATCCCGAGAGAGAGAACGACGAGCTGACACTCGCACTGGGGAATCCCGAACACAACGGACGATTACGAGGCTTTCCCGGCGGTACCAACTTGAAGGAAGGGTTTCCGGACTGTGCTGACAGTTATAGAAGCCGTGGGAGAAAGAAGCAGAAGGAGTTAGACCGTTTATCAGAATTGGAGCGCATGGTTTCCGGACTGCGCTGTCAGATTGACTCAATCAGCCAGCACCGGGCACCTGATCAACAGCAGCAACAAGTCGACGTCGTCGTCCAAGAACCGCGAAGAAGCAGCGTGGGTTCCACGCCGCTACAAGTATCTGCCGCAATAATAGAACAGCCGGCGGCTCACTACCCCGTGGATGATATCACGGAGAAGACGGAGTGTGAGCTTCATATGTTAATGAAGAACATATCCTTCAAGGTGGCGGTCGGCTATGCGTTACCAAACGAACCTGGAGCAAGCTACCATCTTGGTCAGATTCCAGCTGGCTATGCTCGTGTCGGGGTGGATGCTATTATACCGGGATTTGAGGCACTTGAGCTTGACTATCCTGGAGGTGACGATGAGACGACACTGGGACAAGTCAAGCACGGTTTCGTTCTATGGAACAAGAAATACATCGTGCTTCCAGGCTCAGCACCAAGGCCACCGACTCCTCCAAGTAGAAGTCCACCACCTACAAGTCCACCCTTCCTACCCCAGAGGGACCCCAGCGCGAGTCCGTCTCCATCTCCAGCTACACCAGTACGGTCTCCATCTCCAGCTACACCAGCACGGTCTCCATCTCCAGAGCCAGTCCAGCGGTCTCCGCCTTATAAGTGGTTTGATGCGAAGAGGGCCGTTAATGGTTCGCCTCCTAAGAAGAGACAGAAAAAGCCGCGAAAAGTGAAGACTCCTGAGAAGTTACCTTACGAGAGGACTGTCGAGGAATCCGAAGCCATCAGGAGGGCCGAGGTTACAGCCCATTTTACAAAGAAACCGCCCCCGGAAGAACTACCCAGCATCAAAGGGCTTCCTCGTGACAAACTACATCACACTATTAGGTGCTTATACAACCCTCCACCAAGGCCGTCATCAGACTATGAGCGCTCTATTGAAAAGTCATACGACTCGGTGTTGGAGAACCGGAAATGCGGGAAACAGATAGCCCAGCTGGGACAACAAGCTACGCAATCGCTCCCTCCGCTTAAGGTACTTACCGACAAAGACGCCCACCGTATGGTACCTCAGGGAAGTGTCCGCCACTTCCCTGAGGAACCTTATAGGGTGCCTTATCAATATGTTCAAGGCAAGTCTTTGGTCACAACTGAGGTGGTCAAGTTACTACCAACAAGGATGCGTCAGTTGAATTCATGGTACATGAAAGTCGCAAAGAAAGGTATAATAGGTATCATGGCAAAAGTTAGAAAGGAGGAACACTTCTACGATGACTACGGTGTGCAAATTGATTTCTCCGAACTTTTCCAATTATACAATGGTTTACCCCTCGATAAAGCAATCATCAGTATCTTTTGTCTGTAAGTTATTTATTTTTGTAATTTAATTAAGTCTTTATATATATATATAGCTCACAGCACATTCTAATTTTGGTACGCTATTTGTGCAGAAAGAAGATGATCGACTACAAAAGGGAAATAATAAAACCGGTGGAGATTGGTTTCATGGACCCTAATGTTATTCATGAAGTGAGCATAAGGGAGAAACCACAAGTTGTAAAGGGAGTAATGATAGAGGCTTTTAAGCGACACCAAGACAAAAAAGAAATATTTCTTCCTTACAACTTCAGGTAAGTGTTACTAATTGCTTGTACACATTCTATTTTTGCTCACCCGGTATCTTAAGTCTAATTGATGAGTTATATGCGCATGCCTCTGTATGTAAATTTGCAGCTACCACTTTATTCTCGTGGTCATTAGATATCACCAGGGAATAATTGAAGTCTACGACTCATTAAGGAGAGACCCTAAAGAGTACAAGAGCTTGTTTGATGTCATGAAAGAGTAATTTAAATTCTTATCACATTACTATACCGACCTCTCTTTCATTCATTTCGTGATATCAAGTAATTAATTAATAACAGATGTTTTGTTCTTTCTTTGTTGAGTAGAGCATGGCAGACATTCGTCAAGGAAGTACCCGGTAAATGGCACGAGAAGCTGGTATGGACTCTGAACCAAGTAAGTAGTACTATACCTATATCCATGAATTAATGTAGTTTGCAATACCATTACCAAACTTAATGTGTTGAATTCTATTCTCGAACAGTGGTGTCTGGAACAGCCAAAAGGGACCCTCTTATGTGGGTACTACGTTTGCGAGTACATTCATAGGATGACTTATGAAAAATTTGAAAATCGAAGAAACGCAGAGGTACGTAATTATACATTGTTCACAAGTTTTTTTTGACAAAATAATATGCATATCAATTGTGTGGAGTTTCATTCATAATTGTTTAATTTTCTCCTTCTTTTAAAGATTGTAAGGAAGCGGGCCGGCCTCCTACCAGATGACCGTATAAGAGCAATTGGGGAGGAGCTGGCGGGATTTCTTCTTGATGATGTCATACCTGAAAATTCAGAGCACTATTATCTACATATATAAATGTACTATATATGATTTCATGCATGTATAATTAATGCATTTGAGTACTTTGTGTACGGAAACGTGACGACAAATTCATGTGTTACAATTAATTTGTAAGTGTGTTATATATATGCATCAACGTGTGATCATAGTACAATATAATTTATATCGACGTATCGACGTGTTTCCGAAACTATCCAAAACCCCGGCACTAAACACAGTACACAACACCCGGTCCGTGCAATTCTGGAAAAAATTATAAAAGAAAAAAAAAGGCCTAACGGTAGTCCCGGTCCGTAACACGGACCGGGACTAAAGACATCCAGCCCGCGGGCTCGCCCGTGGCCACGTGGGAGGCACTCTAATCCCGGTTCGTAGCCAACCGGGACTATAGGGGGGGGGGGGGGGCTCTAGTCCCGATTTGGTAGTCCGGGTTGCCCAGCCGGGACTAGAGGCCGTCTGGAACCGGGACTACTGCCCCGTTTTCCACTAGTGAATCTGAAAATCAACGAATCAAACATTCACACTAAAATACTTTCAATTTATATTATATTTGCTACAAATTTTATTAGTTTCCCATTATGTATATTCTCCCATCTCTCACTCAAAATGTGATGCAATCATGTATTAGAAACAATACTGAATAATAAAGGACAAAACAAATGATGATTAGCAGCAAACAGTTAGTTGGATTAGGGTCCATGTGAAGAACACCTTGTGGCTATCCCGTGAAGTATAAAGGTTTGTTCTTCAGAATAAAAGGAAGCTTCAAATCCGCAGCCAAGAAGTAGGAGGCATTTGCCCTGGCTCCCAATGCGCAAGTAGCACTGGCGGTGGAAAGTGCTCCAGATCGAGCACGTCGTACAACTCGTCGTCGCGTGATTCCACTCCATGGAGGAGTTGCCGCCATTCTGCTGGGAACCAGATCGATGCCCGCGGAATCCACGCCACCGTCCGACGGGAAGCCAGATCTAGGACTCAAGAAATCCAACAAATTTGGGGGTGAGGTCGTACCTAGCTTACCTAGCTTCTGCGAACAAATTCTCATTGTTGTTTTGTGTACCTAGAAGCACATCTCGACCTCGGGACGGCGCTGGAGCAGGAGGAGGCGGAGCAGGGGCGGCCACGGTGTCGGAGGCCCTGGCCGAGGTCGGGGAGGCGCGGTCAGGTGCGTCGCGGGTCGAGGTGAGGAGGACGCGGCCGGTCGTGGTCGCGCAAGGACGGCGTCCGGAGGAGAGGAAGGCGACGGGGCTCAGGCGGCTCCGGGTCGACGGAGCGGCGGGGCGACGGACGGCGCGAAGACGGCGCGAGGGGGAGGCGCGGACGGCAGCAGCGTGGCGACCCAAGGTGGCGACGGCGTCGGTCGGTGGGGGGCGGAGGAATCGGCGTAGAGTGCAGCCGCAGGCGGCTCAGGCGGCGGCGCGAGGAACAGCCTGCCGCCCACGCCTGGCCTCGCTCGAGCCTCGGAGCACGGCGGCGTGGTGGAGGGAGCATCTTGACGCCGGCGAAAATTCCGGCGTGGCTCGGGTATCCCAGGACGCAAGAGTTGGCGAGGATGCAGAGGAAAGGACGGCGAAGCTCGCCGTCGCCTTCGATCTGAATGGGGAGAAGCGGAGCAGCGGGGGTGCGCGTGGGCGGCGGCGGCGACTCCGGCGTCACGCGGGAGAGAGAGAGAGGGGAAGATTATGCGGGCAGTTTTACGTTTTTGTCATTTAAATTTTCATAATTTACAAATCGGTCCTTCCCCTCGCGTTTTTGTGGACTGCGGATTCTATTTGTGGATCTGGGAGGGGCTTTTTTACAAAAGCGTCTCGGGCACGTACTGCGGGCCGTCCGATCGCCGTTCGACGGCCGGGATCGTGCTACTGTAGTACTGTAGCTAGCTACAGCTTACTGTAGCTAGCTACAGTCGCCGAGCAAGGAGAGCGCGAGAATTCGTTTCACTTTAATATAGTTAGTAGATGTGCCAGTGTGCTTTGGTGCATCCTCTTTCTATCTCGAATTCTTATGAATTCTAAACAATCCGGACACTTACTTGTTTTGTCGGGTCTTCAAGAAGAACACGGTCTGCACTAAGGTGGAGGAGCTGCATGAATTCATATAGTGGCAGTGCAGCATGCCCCTGCTGGACATGTGTCATCTATATACATCAACGAAAGAAACAATTGGTACCTAACAAACATAGAAAATAGGAAAAATATCATAGAACGAACAAGGAGCATGAGAAATATTACAAAAATGAAGGTATGATCCAGAAACAAGGATGAAGATTCGTGTGACTCACATGATGTGAGCACCGCCAAAGTGGAAAGGAGTCATAGCATGCTAGAGCAGCACAAAGTAGCGATCACAATGCACATCAGGCGTACATGGATCTGAGGTTCAGGGTGACGAACGGAGAGGGAAGTATTGTTTGGGCCTCCATCAGATCATACCTTGTGAAAAAAAATCTATCGCCATCGGTAAGGCACCATTAGAGCAGCAAGGAGAAAGGGAAGCCTGAGGAGATTCACAAGGACATAGAGGTGCTCCTGGAGGTTCGGTCGCTAGACTAAGAACAAGAACGGAGGGGGCGTTACGCGATGAAATAATTTATAGGGACGGGAGGTGAAGGAGATGAGGCAGCAGTAGCGCACCTTCATCACTCACCACCGGCAAAATCTGCATGATGGTTGCTATTACTGCCTTCCATGAAACTGAAAAAAAAACTGCTTCTTTCAATGGCGGCCACCGCTCGTCCGCTCCTTCGCATCCCGTAGCTGCTACAGCTGCCGAAGACCTTAATCGGAGTTGGAAGAGCCCGGCAGCGACCGGCCCGCAGCGGATTGGAGGCAGGCCGCATGGACGCATCGCTCGGCGACGGGGTCGGACGCCCTCACGCCTGGCACATCGCCTCGATGTCGCGCACGTTCTCGCCGCTCGCGGCTGCGTTGACCAGCGCGTAAGCGGTGCGCGAAGTAGTCAACTTGCTGGGCTTTGCCCGTATTGGGCCCAAATGCACCAGGAAACGCCAAATTGATGCCCAGAGCAGCGTCCCTCAGGAACATCTGGCCCAGGAGCAGCCCACACGGGAGAAGAGGAGCATCTAACGGACAACATTGTTCAGAAGGAGGATCAGACGGTGACAAAGGGGTGGCGAAGGCAGAGTGCGTGAGGCTTCGTAGGTGTCTCGGTTGTAATGTCCCTAATTTTGTTGCGCCGTACATGAGTCTCGTTTCCTGTCCTTTTTGGCATGCACAAAATTAAGATGGCATTAGCCAGGTCACGGTTCCTGTTGCCACCGCCTGTAGTCTGGACAGGTTGACTTGCTCTCTCTCTGTCTCTGCCTTTTAAAGTGCACTCCAGTACGCGGTTGGGAGATCAGAGTGGCGTTTTGGCCTCTGGTCATGCATGATCGATTAACGTGGCCCAGAGCACATGCGATGCGATGCGAGGCGCACGTCGTACGGTGCGTCCAAACCAGAGGCCCCATGCATGCATGGTTCACAGTTCAGGTAGAGACACGGCCGGAGAGGAAGAAGATATGCGTTTTAACTGGCCAGGTGCGTCACGAAATTCTTAAACTCTCTCATGCGGTCCAGATCTACTCCAGAAGTTGACCAAGATCGATGTACAAGTGACATATATACAGTTACAACCTGGGTTCGTCGTCGCGAGAGCTGGCCTAACAGGGGTACGTACGGTCGAGCACTCATCCAATCTACCTAGAACAAACACAGCTGTTGAGAAAATTTGGCGCCACCTCTTTGTTGCTGTTGTTGTTGGTCTCAGGCTTTCGGCATCGGACGGGCCGGGCAGGTGGATCATGCATGTCATGGGGAGTAGGAATTGACCGCAGCAATGATCAGATCGGAAATTTGACCGAAAATAACCACAAATACAAACAATTTCATGAAATAAACGTTGGTTGAAACTATTTCACAAAATAACCTTTTGGGTAGCGCCCTATAATCAGGCGCTATACTATGCGGTGTAGCGCCTCCGTGGGAGGCGCTACACAACCTACCAGCATGGCGCCGGGGGGACCCACAGGCGGACATGTAGCGCCTTGAACCGAGGCGCTATGTAGCGATGTGTAGCGCCTCAGTATCAGGCGCTACACATGTGTTAGGGTTAAGTTTGGGCCCGTGCCCAGTGCTCATTCCTCCCTGGTTCTTTCCCAGTCCGAAAACCAGAGAGGGCGGCGGCGGCACCCCACTCCCCCCCTCTCAAAATCCTCACCGAAACCTCTCCGATTCAAAGGAAAAGCGTGGGGATTTCATCCCCAACTACTTCCCGAAGGTATTGTCACTCGATCTTATGTTTTTAGTCCACAAATTGCATTCTATCTTGACTCAAGCTTAGATCCAAATCCAATGGCTATTTCATTTTACTTGTGCAAATAATGGGATGTTTGTAATACAATTACCATTAGGATAGGTATACTATTTATTGGTAAAATAGTTATAGGTCACTTATTGGTCAATGTTAGAAAATTGATTATGCATGTTTCAAAATGTATAGGTTAGTGAAATGGCCTCCTCCGAGCCTAGTGATAGGCCTCCTTGTGCTGATCAAGAATGGAGGCCACGAAAAGCGAACCGTAGCAATTTGTGGTTGGAAGGTAAAGACAAAGGGGTGAAAACTCCTACTTGTTGGTGCAATGATCCATGTATTGTGAAAGTGTGCACGGAGAATTCCGACACCAGAGGAAGAAGGTTCTTCATGTGTCCCAACTACACCCGTTCTCCTGAACGTCCGAGAAATGCATATGATCGCCCACCGGTACGTTAATCACCAATTATCATGTCGCATTTACATTTCATCTCCAAAGACTAATGTATGCTTTTTTTTGTAGTCTCCCCCTCCTCTTTGTGAGTACTACACTTGGATAGATCTCGAGCAGCCCCGAGCTACCTTGGCTCTTATGGAAATTGAGCGTAGGCAGATTAGGGCTAGGTGGCTCGAGATGGAGCGTCAAGAGAAGATGGAAGAAGAGCGCAAACGTCGTGAAGAGATTCAACGCAAGAGGGAGGAGGAGAGGAAGCGCCGTGCCAAGGAGGCTCGTGAAGCGGAGAGGACAAGGAAGCGAGAGAGGGCGGAGATCGCACGGGCTCAAGACATCCAGCGTGATAAGAAGGGAAAATGGCCCCGTGTCTTAGACATATAGTCGTTAATCTGGTCGGTAACTTGTCCGTAGAGAACTTGTCGTATTTCGGGAACTATTTGTGGTTGTTGGCAACTTGTTTATGTATGAAGCGAACTATTTGTGTTTGTTGGCGCCATGTTTATGTATTTCGGAAACTATTTGTGGTTGTTGGCAACTCGTCGTGCACTCCATTGTCTCTGTTTGTGCTAACACATTAACTTAGTCGTTTCCCCGCTGGTTTCGCTAGAGCAGCTTTCGGCTGGTGGTCGTGGATCATAATTTTCCATAGCATAGCGCCTTAGTCCGGGGCGCTACACATGCATAGCGCCTTGCCCCCGGGCTCTACACATCGACTTAGTCGTTTCCCTGCTAGTCTCGCTGGAGCAGCTCTCGGTAGCTTTCTGGTGTCCACAGATTGCATAGTGTAGCGCCTCATTCCGAGGTGCTACACTGTGCTGTATAGCGCCTTGCGGCGAGGCGCTACACATTGAAAGCTGTTAAGTCGCGCAGCGACGGCCTCCCCAACCCTAGCTCCTCATTTGACACCCGACACGCAGAAGAAAGGGCTGGCGGCGGCTCCTCTCTCCCCCCCTCCCCCTCAAATCCTCTCTCAAATACCTCAAATCTGAAGATTTCTTCCGTGAATCAACATCCCTCAACTTGCTAGAGGTAATCTCTCTCATTTCCCCATGTTTGAACCTATGGAAATTTTTTATTTGGTGGATCTATGTTCAAATCTTGGAAACCCTACAAATGGTGAATTTTATGATGTTTTTGTGTAAGAATTGTTAATATGGTTGGTGCATTGGTCAAATGGTGGCTTGTATGATGTCTAGGGTTAGGGTTATGACTATGGTAGGGTTAGGTTTTTGTTATGTTAGGGTTAGGATGCTAGTTAGGTTATAAATATGTGTTACTAGTGTTTGATTTAACTTTCTATGATATGATTGTTACTATTTTAGGAATGTCGAGAATTGTTCATGTTCATCATGTGGACAAAGACGCCTTTTTAAAGGGCAATATGGAACCGGATCCGGAAGAGCTAGACTTGGTGTTTGAGCGTAGCCCTAACTATGCCGAGGTTTTGAATCAAGTGAGGATTGAGTTGAATTGGATGGACCCAAGTGATGTTGTAGAGTTGGAGGGAAGACACAATGCGGGTCATGGTATGCACCTACGTTGGAAGTTTTTGCGTATCAACTCGGAACTTCGTTGGGTTGCATACAAGGAGACCGTGGCCGAATCACTAGACAAGTCTATTGAGTTATTTGCCACTAAGAAGGTTGATGCTCATATGGACTTGGACTTGAACCATTGTGGTAGGAGTCCACCAATGATGAACCAAGATGAAGTGATCGAACCTCGTTCCTCCCAACATGAAGTGAGACAAACTTTAAGGCAAGATGAGGCATTGAGGACAAATGATGAGCACGAAGATGATGGGTATGCCGATGATCCATATGGGGTTGACCTCCATGACAACAATGTTGGAGATTTGGACACATACCTTGAGCAAGAGAGTATGGATCATGACATCCCTTACTCTCGATGCTATGCATTGGACTTGGATGACGATGGTCCCGATGAAGAAGTTGACGAGGAGGGGTTCACGGTCAAGGAGGTCGAAGCTCATAAAAAGGTATTGGGCCGTGATCATCGTATTCCGCTTTTCCGTGATATAAGTCTCACGGATGAAGCCACGGTTGACGGCGGCAAGGGTATAGTATTCGGAGCAAGGCCAACTTCTTTCCGGGATATGGATCACGCGGTGAATGGGATATCTCCCGGTTTGAAGTTCGGAACTTTATTGGAATTTAAGGTATGGATAAAGGAGTTCTCGATTAAGTATCATCGTCCGTTTAAGGTGGTTCACTCGGACCAAAAGAAGCGTTACACGGTGCGATGCTTGGACGATGGATGCCCATGGGTTGTGTGTGTCGTGCCATTCAAGAAAGGACCCGAATGGCACATTTCTAGTTGTCTGGCAACTCACATGTGTCAACGTAAGAAGCTTGATGGCAAGGATGTGAAACAAGGCCACCGACAACTCACCTCCGAGTTCATCGCCTATAGGCTTTCCAACTCCATATCGTCACTTCCAACAATGAGCATTAAGAGCGTCATGGAACTTGTGGAAACCATATTTCACTACAAGGTCAAATACGGTAAAGCATGGAAGGCGAAGCAAGCCGCATTCAAGATGTTGTACGGTGGTTGGGAGGAAGCATACAACCGACTCCCTAGGTTGTTGGGAGCCATGGCCGCCACTAACCCGGGCATGGTTCATGTGGTTGAGCCATATGGGCAAGAAACAACGAACTACAACGGAAAGATTGTCCGAGTATTTGGCCGTGCATTTTGGGCATTTGAGCAATGTGTTCGTGCTTTTGAACATTGCAGGCCCGTCATCTCCGTTGATGGCACCTTTTTGACCGGTCAATACAAGGGCACTCTATTGGTTGCAATAGGAAACGATGCAAACAACCGTTTGTTACCATTGGCTTTTGCTTTGGTTGAGGCGGAGAACAATCATAATTGGGAGTGGTTCTTTTATATTTTGAGAACCAAGGTGTTAACTCCTCAAAGAGAAATTTGTGTCATCTCGGATCGCCACCAAGGAATTCTCAATGCCGTGCAGATTGACATTCCCGGGCATGCTCCTTTGCACCATCGTTGGTGCATGAGGCATTTTTGCTCCAACTTCTATAGGGCATGCGGGAGCAAGGAGTTGTCCGACGATCTTCAAGATTGTTGTCTCACTTTCACTGGTCGGCATTTCGCAAACTTGTACAATAGATTGCTCGCTAACAGATCTCTCAACGTCGGGGGCCTAGAGTTTCTTAATCGGCACATTCAGCTTAGGAACAAGTGGGCCAGAGCTTATGATGAAGATGGCCGGAGGTACGGTCAAATGACAAGCAACATGGCGGAGTGCTTCAACAACGTGCTCAAGGGTGTGCGTGCATTGCCCGTGACCGCAATAGTTCAATACACGTTCACCAAGTTGAATGAGTACTTTTTGAACTACTCACTTGAAACGGATAAGCACATGGAGAAGTTGAAATATCCGCCTAAGGTTGATGAGTTTGTCGAGTTCGAATCAAGGAAGGCGGACTCCCAAGTTGCCACAATTTATGATAATGAGGAGTTGATTTACCAAGTGAACGAGCCCGGAGGAACCACGGCCGATGGTGTCCAACATGGAGGACGGGCGTTTAAGGTCTCGCTCAAGAATTGTGATTGCACGTGCGGGAGACCAATGTTGCTCCATCTCGCATGCTCACACTTGCTAACGGCGGCTCGTACTCGACATGTCGATGTCAATCACCCGCTCACCGTGAGAGAGTCCGAGTTCTCTATCTTGACTACCAAGAGGACATGGGCACCTAGATTTCGCCCATACTTTGACCAATCACAATGGCCGGAGTATCATGGAATTCAACTATGGCCCCATGGGGATTGGAAGGTGATCAAACGGGGAAGACGCAAGACAAAGCGTTTTAGAGGCGACATGGACGGTTGGGGTCGTGGTGGGCGAGAATGTCGCAACGATCAATTCCAAGAACCTCCTGAACCAGCACGTTGTGGCAAGTGCAACTCTACCGGGCACAACACAAGAACATGCACCCAAAGGAAGAGAGCAAAGGGTAGTCAACCAAGCTCAAGCCAACCAAGTCAACATGGTGGTCCTAGCCAACATAGTGGTCTTAGCCAAGAAGTTGGTGGTAGCCAACAAAGTGGTCCTAGCCAACATGGTGGTCCTAGCCACCAAGTTGGTGCTAGCCAACAAAATGGTCCCAACCAACAATATGGTCCTAGCCAACATGGTGTTCCTAGCCACCAAGTTGATAATAGCCAACAAGCTCCTACGCAACAAAAAGAAGCCAACAAAGAGTGAGCCAACAAACTCCTAGACAACAAAGAGGGAGAAGACTTGGGCTCACAAGAGGCCGTGTTGGTGGTGGTAGAGGCCGTGGTGGTGGTAGAACGGAGAGTATGATAGGATACCTTAGTGGACCCTTTCCGTATGTATCTCCATTTTAGTTTTGCATTCATATTGTTTCAAACATGTTTATTGTTATTTATGAATCACATGTTACTTACTAATAAATTGTTTCCAAATTTTTTTAGGTATGGCGGCGTCTCAACCGAACAAGGCAACAATCAATTGGGTGGACTCGGACGAGGAAGGTGAGAGGCCGGGTTGGTTGGAGGTGGGTTTGAGGAAGGTGAAAGAGCAAGATGCGGCCGAACGTGAGAGAAAGAAGAAAGAGGAGGAAGAAAAGAAGAGAGAGGAGAAAGAACAAATGAGGAAGGAGTACTACGCGTATCAACGCCGTCAGGAGAGAAAGATCAAAGAAGCAGCCGAGAAACGTCAAAGGGATTTTGAGGCATCATGGACCAAGAATTGGGAAATGGTGAGGGCAAAGAAGGAGAGGGAAGCGAAGATTTTCAGGGAGAGGGTGCTTCATGAGGCTCGTCTCGCAAGAGAAGCGGCTGAGGAAGAAGAGTTCAGTTCCAAGAGGAAGGACAAGGGAAAGGGACCGGCCTCGACGTAGTAGAGCTATGTGGTTGTCATCATGTTGTCGATTAAACCTTTTAGTAATGATGCACGCATCATTGTGAACCTTGTTTGGATTTGTCTTTTGAACCTTATGGTACTATAATGCACTTTCCAAATTCTATCGATTTCTGTCGAATTTAATGCATCATCACATTCAGGCTGTTGTAATGCATCTTCCTTCAGGTTCCTGAAACCATTCTGGCTGGGATCATTTCCACAGCATAGCGCCTTAATCCGAGGCACTACACATTGACTTAGCAAAAATCCGAGGCTGCTCGCTGGGCTAGCTCTCGGGTGCGTTATGGGAGCACATATTTTTCCACAGCATAGCGCCCAACAGCGAGGCGCTACACATGCATAGCGCCTTACGCCGAGGCGCGACACATTGACTTAGCAAAAATCCGAGGCTGCTCGCTGGGCTAGCTCTCGGGTGCATTCGGGAGCACATATTTTTCCACAGCATAGCGCCCAACAGCGAGGCGCTACACATGCATAGCGCCTTAAGCCGAGGCGCGACACATTGACTTAGCAAAAATCCGAGGCTGCTCGTTGGGCTAGCTCTCGGGTGCGTTCTGGGAGCACATATTTTTCCACAGCATAGTGCCCAACAGCGAGGCGCTACACATGCATAGCGCCTTAAGCCGAGGCGCGACACATTGACTTAGCAAAAATCCGAGGCTGCTCGCTGGGCTAGCTCTCGGGTGCGTTCTGGGAGCACATATTTTTCCACAGCATAGCGCCCAACAGCGAGGCGCTACACATGCATAGCGCCTTAAGTCGAGGCGCGACACATTGACTTAGCAAAAATCCGAGGCTGCTCGCTGGGCTAGCTCTCGGGTGCGTTCTGGGAGCACATATTTTTCCACAGCATAGCGCCCAACGGCGAGGCGCTACACATGCATAGCGCCTTATGCCGAGGCGCGACACATTGACTTAGCAAAAATCGGAGGCTGCTCGCTGGGCTAGCTCTCGGGTGCGTTCTGGGAGCACATATTTTTCCACAGCATAGCGCCTTACGCCGAGGCGCGACACATTGACTTAGCAAAAATCCGAGGCTGCTCGTTGGGCTAGCTCTCGGGTGCGTTCTGGGAGCACATATTTTTCCACAGCATAGCGCCCAACGGTGAGGCGCTACACATGCACAGCGCCTTAATCCGAGGTGCTACACACTGTTTTATTTCTGCAATAGCACATACACAGATGCTTCTCTGTCAGATACTCAGGTACATATACATACACAGATAAACATAAGACACATATAACACATCGATGACATCAACTACTTCCGTCCACGGGTCCGGCTACATTACTACAAGTTCGAAACGACAAGTGCAAATACAAACGACAAGTGCAAATACAAGTTTGACATCTCCTACATGTTTGACATGACCACAAATTGATGACATCTCCTACTTCCGTCCACGGGTCCGGCTGCCCCGACCTCTCTTTATAGCAATCTTCTTCCTCCGCACCGGCTCCGGCTCTTGTTCCTCATGTATATCATTTTCCGACTCTTCATCGTCATCCTCGTCGTACCTCATTCTTCTAGCCGCTATTGAACTCCGTGCCCGCTCGTCCTCACCAACCTTCTCCTTTCCTTTAGGCTCGTAGTCACTTGGTGTGTAAATCCGTCTAGCGGCCCTCTTTGACCTCATCAAGTAAGCGGACCGCTCTTGAGCCTCCTTCAATGTCATGGTATCCGGAATCTTAGAAACGACAAGTGTAGGGTTGCGTTAATTCAGCAATAACATGATTGAAATTAGGCCTTCTTCAAGATCATACCTCCTCGTCCTCGTCCTCGTCCTCCATATGAGCCGCGGAGGTGGTTTCACCCTCAAGATCATCTTGCAGATCAAACGGCGAATTGGATCTAGACTGTGACGGTGTTGTGTACTCGGGATCACGACAACCGAGTAGGTTCGCCAACCGGTGTAACCGTCGGGCCGACCGCTGTAAGACTTACTATCAGTAAGTGTATATAGGCCATGTTGAAGTCCACAAGATTAGGATACGTACCTTGAGGAAATCTCGAAGTGCACTTTCACCCTTTTCTCCCGCCGGGGTGGTCCTCAACAATTCCTCACTTGTACCGGCTTGTTCCTTTATCTCCTTGCGCTATGGTTGAAACAAAGTAAACAAGTTATGCAAGCAAAAGAGAGGTACTTGTGCTAAAAGGAAAACGGAAAAGGAAACACTTACCACAAAGTTTAGCACGTTAGAAAAAGGTGTTTGGTTGCCCGACCTGACCATCCTGTTGTACTCCCTCTGCGCAAGTTCGTCGAACACGGTGGGCTCTTCCAAAATCTCCTCCTCAAAAGCCGCCGGGCATATCTCCACACGAGTATTTGCAAGAAACCAACGAAGGTAGTTGTTGAATGCAACTGAACTGTGCGCGCTTTGCCGGCCCCATCCACTCTCTTTAGCCCTCTCCACGCAAGTCTCGAAGTCGATGACATATTGCTTGTGGAATACGTCCCATTTCTTCACCTTCCTCTGTCTTTTTCTGTCCAACCTGCATGTACGAAAGATAAAGACGATCAGTATCACCATGTTGAAGCGAGAACAGCACAATAAAATTAGTATCTAACCTGTGAAGGGACTGGTCCACACAGCCGGGTGAGCCTGGAACAACCCAAACTGCCTCATCACACGATGTGGCAAGTGAAACTCGACCGCCCAATTGCATATCAACGGGCAGCGCATCAGCCACAAACGTTGTTCCTCCAAGCACTTCGGGTTCAACGGGAAATCCAGAACTCGACCGAAATCATCACCGCTTCCGTAAGGCTCCCATACCACCTGACAACGAAGTACACAAACATCACTTTGGAGGAAGATCAAAATCATGTGATCGACTGATGTAAATAAAGATACTAACCTGCTCAGGGGTAAGCGCATCAAACTCGTTGGTGTACTGCTTGTACATGGTATTGATGTCGCTGTGAGCCTCCGATACTACGTCCCACCTATATGCCCAAGTGGGACGCCGTAGAGGGTGATCCCCGTAGTCGTCCCATGGAAGGTACCCCACCTCTCGCGGACGTCCAACTGGGAATCGTTCCCAGCTCCAGATCGACAATAGAACCATAGGACCCCCAATTCCACACTTGCCCGCTCTACGACAAGCATCGTCCAACTGCACGTAAATGGAAACAAGGTTAAATGAAAACATGTTTTACGTGGAAATGTATGAATAAGTTAAAGCCGACCAACTAATTACCTGCCGGTACAGGTAGGCAAGTGCAGCAGAACCCCAGCTCCATTTGGAGTCAAAGACGGTCAACGCCTTTAGCCACATCCACTGTGCGGTAATTTCACCGCTATCGGCAAACAGAGTCCGAGAGATAACGTACCACACATACACGCGAGCATACGTCTGTATCACGTCATCATCGGCATTCACCGGGCAATGCGCGAAGTTCTGTACTATCCAAACATAAGTAGCGCCGGCTGTGACTCTGTCTTTACTCTTGTCTTCGGGCTCCGGCTCCTCCGGAGCCATACCAATAAGGGCCTGCATCTGCGCGCGCCACCCTTCAAAATCTGTGCTCATGCACAAAGGCTTCCCCTCGATAGGAAGTCCAAGGATCATGGAAACATCCTATAGAGTGACTGTCATCTCGCCGGTCCGAAGGTGGAAAGTGTGCGTCTCCGGCCTCCACCGGTCGACAAGAGCCGTGACTACGGGCGGGTTAAGGTTTGGGGTCGACCGGCTAACCAGCTGGATGAACGGGAGGAGGCCCAGCTTCTCGATGTACTCAGTGTACCGCTCATCGTACGGCATATCACCCGACGACGCCCCATGAGACCGAATCTTCAACGGTACAAGCTCCTGCAAAACAATATGACAAATAAATTTATTACAACATAATCTTCTACCAAACAATAGAAAATTGATACATACAAGTGTAAAAGTAATTTTATTACCTCTCCCTTCTCCGCCATCAAATAGGCCCGGTGTTGCACATCGTAGTGATTATCTAGTAACCACACCATCCTACATATTCAAAACAATAGGTTAAAACACTATGTGAGCTATGAAAATATACTGACAATGCCGATAATCTAATAAACAAGTCATCCATAGATGCAACTTTTACACTCATCTTATGAAAATTATTATACTCCGTCGTAATAAAAAGTGGTGCTACAATGTCCTCCTACCGTGATGTGCTGTTGATAAGATACAAGTGGCAACCAACAAGCAGCAGTACAGTGCAGTAGGTATATTCCACCCATTCGAGTAACGTGTAGCATATGGCATATGCCCATGGACATTTTGGTGCAAAGAGTGGAAATAACAATACTACTCCTCCTACTATCTAGTGTTAGTTACGTCTCTTTTGCTAGGATAAGATATTTCCCCGATGAGTATAGAGAGGGAGGAAAAATTCAACATACCTGCAAACGGAGGAGCACGACCGGAGGAGGACGACGGGGAGCACGACCGGAGGAGGACGACGGGGAGCATGACGGGGAGCACGACCGGAGGAGGACGACGGGGAGCACGACGGGGAGCACGACCGTAGGAGGACGACGGGGAGCACGACCGGAGGAGGACGACGGGGAGCACGACCGGAGGAGGACGACGGGGAGCACGACCGGAGGAGCACGACCGGAGGAGGACGACGAGGAGCACGACCGGAGGAGCCGCCGCGAGACCAATTAGAAGGACGGGGGCCGCGGCGGCGCGGATGGAGCACGGGCCGGCGGCGCGGGGAAGAGAGGGCGGCGGCGCGGCGGCACGGAGGGAGCACGGGCCGGCGGCTGCTAACCCTAGCGCCGCCGCAACCTCTCTCTGGCCACGGGTCGAGGGGATTGGGGGAAGTGGCCACTAGGGTGAGCCGTCGGGCGGCTAAAGGATGCATAGCATAGCGCCTGCGAGAAAGGCGCTACATGTCAGGAGTATAGCGCCTGCGGCAAGGCGCGACATGACCACGGGTGGGGCCCGTCGGCGCCACGCTGGCAGGATGTGTAGCGCCTTGTGAGGAGACGCTACACAGCATAGTATAGCGCCTGATTGTGAGGCGCTACCCGAAAGGGTTATTTTGTGAAATAGTTTCCCGACGTTTATTTCGTGATTTTATTTCGCCTCAAGGTTATTTTCGGTCAAATTTCCGATCAGATCACACACACCAGTGTAGTCCACCACGATGCGCGCCAAGGTCGTCCCAAGACGTGCTGCAGCAGCAGCAGCAGGGCGGACGAATCGTGGGAACAGATTGAGTGCGGCGCGGTACGAGGCGACTACGGGCCACTTCTTTTGGGCTCCTGCTTATGCATAAGCCAGCTTCTGGATTCCGGTGGGGAGAAACTGCGGTGGGTAGAAGCTGTCAGAAACTCCTCAGGAGACTTCTTTTGGGCTTATACTGTTTTTGCTTATTTGCTGTGATAAGTTGTGAGATGTCCGTAACGCCCTTGGATTTGATATGTCTATTATACCCCTGAATTTGATATGTACACTTAATATGAAATGGTGCACAATAAATTGGGATTACAGTACTGGAAAAAACACAACAAACTGGGATTACTGTACTGGCCGAGCTTCAGGTACTAGCCGAACATCATCCACTAGCCAAAAAAAAAAACATTACAGTACTAGCATCATCCACAACACCACAGTACACTTTCGGATTTTTTAGATGGGATCGAGCTTGTTAGCTGCGTGGTCGACATGATTAATAAATAATAAAATGGCAATTAGCTTGCCCATGGGCGTGCATGCGTTCTAGCCCATGTGCATGCATGCGGATCTGCGGTGCTAGCGAGCGACTCCTATGCGGAGGGGCAGTCCTGCTGTAAATAGAAAGAGCAAAAGTGGTAAATATCTGTACCGGTTCAATTCCTTGCGGGGGCGCTCGGGAAGCTGTCCAGAATCTGGTCCATCGCAGTTTCTGAGTATAGGCACAAGTAGAGCTTCGCGGTGGAAATAAGCAGGTGACCAGCCGGAGACTTCTTTTCCGCTTGAGCGGTCTACGACCTCGAAGCCCACACAGAAGCTAAAAAGAAGTGCCCCTACTGCGTGTACGGATCGTTACTTGGTGAGACACGTACGGACATGTGACTCGTGGTTTGGGATTTATTCATTTTTGTGGTGTTTGGGAATTATTTTGGCTACAGCCTTCGTAGAGATCGAAAAGCTCAAGGGCGAGCGAGCCTCTGCTTGCCTCTTTGATCCGTGGAGGAGATTTCTGTGCAAGAAACGGTAGCGTTTCGAGTTCGTTTAGCTTGCTGAAAGCGTTAATTGTGCGTGTCGGTTTCGAGTTAGAATCTGTGTCCGTTGCAGTGAAAATGTTTTGCAGTTCCATGATGAAATCGTCCGAGAAGATGCTGCACGTTTTGCTCCCCAGTAGCACCAGATTTCGATCCGTTGATCTTCATTTCCAACGGGATGGGCCGTCTTCTTGAGCTGGCCGTATTTTCCTGTAAGGTCATGGGCCGCATAGGACTCAACAACGCATCTAGTCTAGCTAATTTTTTTTAAATAATACACGAAAATTATTTAATTTTGAAAATATTACGCAAAATTATTTTTTTTCAAAAATATTATCCAATCGGCGTTGCTGAAGCCGACAGGACCTTGTCATCATTGGTGAAGCCGAGTAGGGACCTGCCATCCTTGGTGGCATACCAGTGGCGTGTTTTGGCATACCAGTGGCGCGTTTTGTGAGTGCACGCCACTAGTAACTAGTACCAGTGGCGTGTTTTTGCCAGTGCACGCCACTAATCGTCTTCCGCAAAGACGACAAGGACTAGTCGTCTTCGCCAAGGACGACAGGTCCCTACTCGGCTTCACCAATGACGACAAGGTCCTGTCGGCTTCAGCAACGCCGATTGGATAATATTTTTGAAAAAAAATAGATTTGCGTAATATTTCCAGAATTAAATAAATTTCGTGTATTATTTTAAAAAAATTGTCTCTAGTCTAGGCAGCGGAAATTCTAGATGGAGGCCGTAGCTCGGTTTTCCAAAAAAAAAAAGAATCTTCATTTCTCTGTTACTAAAAATTTCAAACGAATTCCTATACACTAAAACGTGTCTACAAACATCCGAATATGAAAAAAAAAAAAAAAAACTAAAACATCTTATATTTAGAAATAGAGTTAGTGCTATTTACTCATCCATTTAAACAACCTTGCCTTCTAGTATTTTTTTCATCAGCCTCCCTCGCTCACCACGACCATGCCATGCCCCAAGGGCTAAGTCCAAAAGAAGAAGATTCACATAGTGAGCGTTTCAAGATTATACCACTGATTTCATCACCGATGGCACGCATATGAAATTTGTTAAATATTTTACTATATTTGTGATAGTTCTTGGTTGATATAGGCTATCCCATGGGCTAACAACGACGCGAGAGAATGCCTCATTCTATGGAAACATCATTCTAATATTTTACAACCTTTGTCGGCGAATCCGATCCAAATACATTAAGCGAAATTAAAAATAGTCGTACACGCCAGAGAGGAGTAGCTAGATAAGGACCAACCGTAGGAAAACTCTCATCCTAAGAAAGGGTGGAACTTCACCATCTCAGTGGGATCATGTTTTCCCAACATTCCAGCTTGGTCTGACATCCCATTTTGTCAATGTTCCAAAAAAAACTTCATTAAACTGAGTGAAAATAATATGGAGAATAAACATCGTATACGTCTCATGGTGCACGGTGTCTTGATATTCTGTATTTGGTGGAGGAGATCTAGATCTACTATCCTACCAAAACGTTTCGATTCCAACGATCTAATCCATTATGGATCTTTTTTACTCTTGGGTTCCTTAGCGCAGTAGATGGATGAGGTGTTCGGAGATCAACCTTGGTGGTGATGAGCTCCAGGATATTGTTGGGAGTCGCTAATAAAGTTATGGAGATTGTCCGAACATTGTTTGCAAAGGTTGTCTTGTCGTCTTCAAGGTTGTCTTGTCGTCTTCCTTGTGTGACAGGGACGGAACCAGGGGGGCGCGCTGGGGCCATGGCCCCCCCTGTGGTGATTTTTTTGGTCAAATATCTTAGCTAATTTATGCATTTGAGTCCTAAATTTGTCTAAAATTAGCTATATGGCCCCCTCCAACTTATTTAATAGGCAAATGGCCCCTTATATTTCAATCCTGGTTCCGTCCCTGTGTATTGAGTCACTCCGCTTTGGTGGAGTCTCGATGTGATCCACTATGACAGTTTGGGATTATTTTTAATCCACATTTCTGAAGTGAAGACTAGCCTCCCATGGGAAGTGAACATTGGGATATCGCGTCCATGCTGTGATTATTTCTCAACCCCTTTATGTACTTGTATCTAACTTTAATTGTATGTCTTTTTTTTTATCTCATACGCTAGATTGTATCCTCATATAGGTTGCTACACATCATGCATCGTGTCTTTTTTTTTATCTTGTACGATAAATCGTTCAAAACTGCGATAATTATTATGTATCAGAGTTGGTATACTATAAGTTTTCCGCATTCCTTTAGACAATATAATGTACTGAGTATCTTTTTTTAAGAGAAAGCCATCATGGTGCACTTTATTGATTAGAAAAAATAGTTACATCGTTTGTATTACATCCCGAATAAAAATAGGCCACACTGCATGATTCTCCTCACTATTCGTGCGCTGCTCTATTGGCCTCCCTTAGGACAGTGATTAAAAGAGACAAGGCACAATAGCGGTAACATGGGTCATATTGAACGATTTGAGCCGTGGGCGATTTGGTGGTCCGTGTGGCAATACCCGCCCATGTCAACCAAAGCAGGTCGCAGAGGAGGCCTGCCACAGCCAGTATCTCTTTCGAGCGGGCCGGCATTTGTCCAGCGAGGTCGTGGGCCAGTGAAGACTCAACACCCATTTCGCTCGCCGCGACCATGTCGTGCCTCAAGCTCGAAAATAGAAGCGTGTCGTGTCTTTTTTTTTTTTTTTTTTTTTTTTTTTCGAAAGTGTGTGCGTGAGCCTGTGTATGCGTGCGTTCTTGTATCTGTTCTTCTACTTTGAATATATGCAGGTTTATTTCTCGAAGCGTGTCGTGTCGTGACCGTTTCAAGATCGTAACGCCACTGCTATCATCATCGATGAGACACGCAGGAAATTAGATTTATTTTTCTACAGTAGTACTAGTATTTTATCATGTTTTAAGATAGCCGACCGAGCATGCACGAACTTGCACGTTTAGTTTGTACTACGTGCGTCCGACAGCGACCCGATGGAGGTAGAGAAGAAGAAGAACATGCAGGGAACCGAATGCCTCGTTTTCCCTTGACTTGACCGGCGCCGCGAGAGTATCACGAACGCTTGCGCCGCCCGTTCACACTCTTGTGTGTGACTGCCCGGCGGCCGCGGCGGCACCGGGAGGTGACGATGACCCGGTGAGTATACATACACAAATACTGTATATATAAGTACGTCTACGTCGTGTCGGGCTCGGGCACTGGGCTGACTTCCTCGTCCTATGCTGGTAGACGAGACAAGTCGCCGAACACCAAATCAGCCATGTCCCGTACAAAATTTTGTGCGCGCGAAGAATTTTCCTCGTGCACGTGGTGCTTCGTCTCTCCTTCCGCACTCCCTCCTCATCATCTCACTCTGGCCAGAGAAAATTGCAGCTTTCATTCCGCCCTTCTCCCCGTGTTTCAAACCATTACTTGGGCGGTTGTTTTCCAATTTCTATCAGGCGATGATCCAATTACATGATATACTTATCTAATCAACTATCTGGCCTTGTTGACAGTGGGGCCCCGCATGCCAATGCTCCAATTCATATATATTTTTCTTAAACTTAAAAATTCATAAAAATTTACTATTATTTATCTAAAAATTATGATTTTTTACACACTCTAGAATGCAGTAGGCTCCATTCTATACTTTTAATATTTTGTATGCCTAGATTTTAAAATAAATACTCGTGACATGGTAACCAAACCACAGGAAAATAATTACATGTATAAAAATTATGATCTTTTTGTCAATATTTCATAGTGTATTTTTAAACATAATTTGTCTATACATAAGTTTTATGTAAAGAAAAATTCACACAAAAATAAGTTCATAAATTACCCATCCAAGAGTATTTGTTCAACATTTTGGATAGACAATTTATGGTCAAAAGTAGGTTTATTATAGCTTATGAGGTTGACAAAAAATCCTGATTTTTGGATGCATAACTAATTTTCTATTATTTGTGTAGTGTGCCATGAATATTTGATTTGTAAAAAATATTTAGACTTTTTTTTTGAGAAACCATTGATGCTTCATGCCAAATTCAACCATTACATTACATCCTAGTGTATCCACACAAAAAACCCTATGTTTTTATGATTTTTAAAGATTACATAATTTTTTAAATCAATTGAAGCATTGCACTACGGTGCTACTCCCTCCGTATCATAATATAACATGTTTTAGCTCTTTGTATGCGGACTATATACGGAGTAAAATGAGTGAACCTACGGACACGGCATTTCGGGTCACAAGTGTAGATTCACCCGTTGTGTAATTTTTTCTTAAAAACTTTTCAAAATTAAAAAAATTCCAAAAAAATCCAGATATACAATGCTTCGGGCCTTGCAATAGCAGTAGATGCTACAGACGTGGTGTCATTATCAGTGATTCCTCAGTCGATCAGAAGAAAGGAAATATAGGGGTTTCGTGGAGAAAAGATATTTTTTGTGACATGTGCAAAAAATACAAAAAAATGTCTCGTACAAAGTCATTTTGGAGCGTCCAGATTTCTCTTTTTTGCACAGGTCATAAAAAATGTCTTTTTTGCTATAATAAGATGTCTTGAAATATATCCGAAATTTTAATTTTTGAATTTTTTGGCATTTTGAAAAATATTTTTTGAATAGTGGGTGCATCTACACCCAGGACCTGATATGGATTTCCGTGAACCTACAAACTAATTACGTCTACATACATCCGTATATAGTCCAAATACAAATAGCTAAAATAATTTTATATTAATTATGATACGGAGGGAGCAGCTGTTAGCTTGGCTTTTAACGGTGCTAAATATTGAATTGATGCAAACTGCAACAGATTAGAACACCATCTATAATAGTAACTGAAAAGATATCGTCCAACCCATGATTTGTGCAACACAAGCACAACATGGTGGAAGCTGCAATTTCCTCCCGCTTCTTCCCCACTTTCTTCCTCGGCTCACTCTGTGGCCAGGTACGGAAGACGACCCGGTCTCTCAGAGATCGCAATCCCCGTCGCCGCTTTGTTAATGCTCCAAATCAGCGCTAGTACCACTGCTCCAC